>APFE030151385.1:1411-186947 GCA_000404065.3 Pinus taeda | reverse complement strand
TATATATATATTTTTTTTTATTCTTTTGTTTTATTTCCTTGCTGTTGGTTTGTTTAATTTGCTTTGTTGTGGGAAGGATATTTAGGGTTTAGTGGGAATATGCATGGCACTAGGGTTTTAGCAAATAGATTTGGGGAGGGATGTGTTTTTAGAAATTTGGGATGGGAAATACATTTGTTGCAAATGAAATAAGAGAAAGATATGTATTAACATCTGTGAATTAAATTTAGAGGAAACAAGGGAGGGATAAATAGGACTAAAAACCTTGAAAAACAAGCAAACCCTAGCATATTTGCCTACATTGACAACATTTAAATTCACCATTTCTCTTGCAAATTTTTGAAGAAGAAAACCATGAGACTTGTCATCATGCATTCATCACTTGCCATCATGGATAAATTCGGAGCTTACCTGGTCGATTTAGCAATTTAGGAGGGCGATTTTAATTGTTTGAGCAATTTTCTGGCAAATACAGATCTACCGGTCGCACCTCTGCTCTATCGGTCGCTCTGGCCTGACCCGTCGCACCAGTTCTGGAAATGCACAGAGGGAGTGGCTCTGACCGGTCGCACTTTGCCCAACAAGTCGCACTTCTGTTCTATCGGTCGCTCCTCCAGAAATGACTGAAATCGTATCAAAATCGCCTTGTTTTGATTCTCTTTGTGTCTTGCAAGTTTACAAAGGTATAATGAGGCCATAAAGAGATCTTTTGGGTCTTTATAGGTTCACTTTAAAAAAAAAATTAAAACATTAAACCCACTTTCAAATGTTGCATGTTTTGGCATTTGATTTAACACTATTTTTTTTTTTAATTTTCACTTTGCCTGGAATTGATTTTTTAAATGTTTTCACTTGGTTCTTTTTGCAGATAAATTCTCTGATGGATACTGATGAGGAACCCAGGGTATTGCCGGTATTCTGAAGACTTATGAAGATTTTCCTTATTTTTGCCGTTTCACATGACCTTGAGTTTAAAAAAACAGAGTTTTTTAAACCAAGGTATTAATGAGCTGCAGCTGATAAAAAATATCAAGGAACATGGTTACATACCTCCTTCTGGCTTGCTGGAGACCATTGGACTTCAGACTCATGACTTTGAAATGATTTTGACCGAAACCCTAACCTAGGAAACCCTAGACCTAGACTTGGGATTTACACAAGACAAAACTGCAATAAGTGAGACACAAGTTTTTCACATGATAATGATGATATGACCTGATTCCAGCAAAGCCAAGAAGGGAACAAGACCAGCTCCTCCATCAGTGTTATGGCATGCCTAATGGGATGCAAAACTGATGCTGATGAGACACCTACATATGCATATGCAAAGAGCTGTTGATCACTGATGGCGGGCTTAAGACCGACACTAACAGATACATTCATTGTTGGATATCTTGATATAAGAATGGAAATTAAGATAAGATGTTGGGCTCCATAACTCTATGAAAGCATTTATTGCCTATTATCTACCATAATCAACAAAACTGATTTGAATGCTATGCTGCATTTTATTAGTTTTTTTTTTTAATATTTTTATTTCAGTGATTATTATTATTTTTAAATAAGACAAATGTTCCTAAAACTTAGGGTATAATTATTGCTCTCTCATTCATTTAAACCTAGTGGATAATTATTTCTTTGTCATTCATTTCATTTGGGACTTCAGTTATTGTAAACTTTTCTTTGAGTGAGAATACATAAACTAATTAAAAATATCATTAAAAATGTACCCCGATGACGAAATCATATCACAAAGTCGATGTTATTTGCAAATGGATTAAAGAATAAAAACTATCATCGAGCTATTACAAATCCAATTTATGAAAAAAATATAAAACTTATTACAATGGTCAAGGTTGCATTAAATAATTTTATCAATTAGGGGGTGGCATGTGTTAGTGGAAATGGGGGGTTCTCCTTGGCTCTAAAGGACAAGTAGAAATGGAACACTTATGGATCTTAGTTATAACCTCTAATATCCAGGATGGAATGTATGTTATTTTCCAAGGCATTATCTTGGCTCAATATTTACTAATTAGATCTCTAATTATAATAGGTGAGTCTAATAATTCATGCCATCTTGCTTTGGGAATATTTCCTTTGGATACCATGCTTTTCCATATTTACATAAGAATTTTTAGATAAATTACTTGGATTCCTGATATGAATTTGGAATATTATATTTTTGTGCTAAGATCCTCATCAAAATATAGAAATGTGCTTGAGGTTTGTACTCCAAAATAGCAAGTAAAAAACATGAATTTTATGTGTGTTTTACTTAAGTTAGTTTCAGGAATAAAACTTAAAACATGAAACCAAAATACTGAATGGAAGCATGCATCAATCAGTAATACACCATCCATTCATAAAGGAGTTCACCCCTCCTAGGCTACATCTCCTTCAACTCTAAGGGCATGACCCCTTCTCATTATGCTCAATATCTAGAAAAGAAGAGTACATAAACTGTTGAAATGGAATGGCTAGTTTCTCCTTCAAAGAAACAACTTCTCCCAAATTTCTCACTCCATATGCATGTTAACCTACAATCAAACATGCAAACCTTTAGCACACATAGGCATCTTACACCAAGATCCCATACTCCAACTTCAAAGAGCATAAACAATACCAAAATCCACTTGAAGTATATAAACAAGTCTCTTCTCCAAAACACATATAGAGAAGAGAGGAAATAAAGCTACAACACTGATGTAATGGCTATTGTAGAAAGAACATGGAGGCTAGAAAACCCTTGCAAGGTAATCTCCATCTTCATACTCCTCCATAAACTGAATCAACACTCTGGTTGACCATGGCAACCATAGGCTTCAATTTACAAAAAGCCTATTGTTACACAGTATTTTGTCACGCCTCCTGCACTTCCCTGTGACATACCCTGAAGTGCCCGAAACATGATCATTATACAATATACTCATTCATGTATACAACTCAAATCCATCCTTTAACTTTGCTTGGAAAATATCTGGAGATTTTCCGGAAGAAATAGCTCTTAAAACCTTAAAATGAGGGTCATTTCCCTTATGAAGCTCAAAACCGTGATGATTGCCTGTTGCACCATGTTAGGCCAATGATGGCATCGTTTTGTTCCCTTACATACCCGCGATGGTCTTAGAAAGGAAGTTTTCCCAAAGAGGATGAGAAGCTTCGTGATCTAGAAGTTTCTAGAACTGCGAGCTAGAGGTGGTTTCGCATAGATGAGGTCGAATTCTCCTAATTTGACCTCTTGGTCTCATCCCTATGAGCTACTTTCTTGAGATGTGGGACTAATCCTATATTTGTAGAAGTCACAACTCCCTCTCCAATCCTATAAATTCCTCCTCTCCCATTCCCAAATGGTTGGTTTATGTCCATTTTCACCCCTATGCCAAGCTTGTGCTTAGAGGCTATTCATTAGACTTGGAGAAGGAGTGCTTGGAGAGTTTATTGGCTTGGACTTGGATTACCACTCAAGGAGAGCCTTTCAACATCAAGGCTATGTTTGTAAGCTTCCCTTTATTCTTTAAATAATATACAACTGCTAGTTCATCTTCCCAAAATATATATGTTCATGTATGTATTAGCTTGGCATTCCTTGATCAGCTAAGTAGGTTATTATTGGATTTGCTTTTGGTTTTTGGCATGCTTTGTTGTCTCTTGATCACTTGTGCAGGTACATATGTGCTGAAAGAAGCAGGAACAAGTTTGTGACACAAGCGGTTCGAGGATCTCAACAAAGGAAATCGGAATAACATCAGAGTGAGGTAGGTCATCTCTCTTGTTCTACTTTTCAATTATAATCTAGGAAGATGTCTAGTTGATTGTCACTTCAGTTGCTAGACCCACTAATTGGGCTAGAGGGATCGTCTCTATCTGTAGAGAGGATTATCCTTGTCAAAAAAATGGTGATTCCACTGGGAAACCTATGACCCTTTCCTTCCCTTCCTTCACCTTGTCTTTTGACGAGTTTGATCAACCATTCATTTTTAGACTTCATTGCTTGTTTGGAGTTAGTGTCATGTTCTGGTAGATGTCTGAATGTTGTTAATTTGAACCATTCTTGAATATTTTGAGTTTCTTTTTGTTTGCCTCGACCATCGCGGGTTTAACCTTGATAGTCGTGATGATATCACGGGTTTTCTAGTTACAGTAGTGATGATCTCTACTTTCCTTCTGACAGGTGTGATGATTGTAGAGAATTAAGAAATTTAGGGTTTTCCTTCTTAGTTTTAGTTCTGTTTGTCTTCTCCCAATGATTTACTAGTGTGTTCTTCATTGAATCTATTATTGTCTGATTGCAATTTCCTTTTAACTTGGTTTGAGTGTGCTTGATGTTTGATTAGCCTTTTAGGGTTTCTAAGTCTTCTAGGTCAACCTTCGTCCACTCATTGGTATTCCCATTAGAGATCAGAAATCAATTACCTGTGTTAATGAGTCTTTGTGTGTTCAGACATACTTTGCAGATCACTTTTTGGTTCTTATGCTTTAAGTTGTTTTCATTAGTGGATATTGTGAAAGTCACTTGAGCTTCATTTGACAAATGATAGATTACAAATCGATTGTCTCTTTGGAATCAAAAGGAAGTATTTGCTTTGAAGGTTTTTTTTTTTGTGTTTCAAAAAAGTGAAACTGCTATTCTTTTCATAGTTTTCGAAGAATTTTGAGTTGCATTCAAATCATTGATGTGAAAGAGATTTTCATATTTGTTGGCTTGCTTGCATTCTCTTTTACTTTGCAGTAGATTACATTAGTTTCATTTTGAAAAAGAGAAAAAATCATCATTATATCTTAAGGAAATTTTGCTTTAAGATTTGTTTTGGAGTTGCATTTGTTTATCATTTGAAAGATCATATTTCATATTTTTCATTTAGCATTTGGAGATTGTCATGGATGCATTTTTTCATTTGGTTTGGTGCACGATTTGAGTGATAATCTTCGTACATAGATAGTTTTCATCGAATTGAAGGATTTCATTTCATCATCTAGTTTGAATTTTAGGAACATGTAACATCGTTAAGGCCTTGAAATTGAAACATAGTTACAACTCAACTTTAAAATCTAAAAATTAATCTAAGGAGCATTTGAAACATTAACGTTCATATCTAGTGGTATAGGTTAGATATGTGTTCTGGCGTCTTGAAAACTTAGCAACTGTCGTTCGCTTCGGCATTAGACAACGCTAGCACAGACTTGTGTTCCCTGTACTGTCGCGTATATAAAGGGAGACCCCCATAGGTTGCAAACCTTTATCCATAGGAAGCCGAGTCTGTTGCCCTGTAAACATGATACGCTGAACACAACACTCGGGGAGATTGCCTGCACGTACGTCAAGTCCTTGGTAAATTTATTTGCTGAGGTGTATATTGCAGTTCATGATTACTTGGTACTCCTTTTACTTAGATTCACCTGAGCAGTCATTTGATCTTTTTCTGACTCTTTAAATTTGAAAAGGTCATCGAGCAACTTGTCCTTTCAAGCTCGCAAAACTATTGAAAGCGACTAGAGTCACCTTTTCTCCCTTTTCTTGACTCTTAAAAGATGGAAAGGCAATGTTTCTGTTTCTAAAAAATAACTGCCCACGATAAACATGTCGAACCTAAGTAGTTGCTTCTTGGACCAATATTGAGTAATTCCCTATTAATTTCAAGGTTGTTAAAGCCCTAAATGAATTTTCCTTTCCCTTTCACTATCCAGAGGAAGTCATCATGGCTGAACCATTGAGTCCATCTCATAGTTCCCCTTCATTATCTGATACCGAAGTGTCCTCCCAAGGAGTTCATCCGGAACTTCCTCAGTCACTTGAGGATCAAGGTTTTGAACTTGTAATTGTTCTGAGTATCCAAACTTTGTCTTCTTATCCACCTCCATCACCTCAAGCATCTGATCTGGATTCGTATGATAATCTTATTCAGACCCCTGAGAGTCCACAGACTCCTGAAAGTCCGCAGAGGCTTGTTGTCTATTCGTCAAATCCATTGTTCGATCCTGTTGTGATATCTCCTCAACACCCTTATAGTCTGTACGATCGGCCTGGTATTCCTTTGGAGTTATCTCCTCATACATATCAGGTTCCTCGCCACCCATTGTTTCCATATATGGATTCATAAGGTGAAATTCCAGTCTCTTCTTCAGGTCATTTAGAAGTTTTTGCTACCCATACTCCTCATGTGGATGATGAGCAGGGTTATGAATTCCCTATGGAAGGCTTTCCTTATACTAGAAAAGTCCCGTCTCTCTCCTATCCTAGAACTAGTCGACCCATGTTGCCACATGGTTATACCATTTTAGCTCAGTTAGTCTTGGCTACTCCTAGCGCCTTGTCATTGTATCAAAACCCCATATGGTATTCCAATGCTATGCCTACATCAGGTGCGATCATTTTGAGCGCAACCTCTCGAATCACTGTACAAACTGTAGTCACTTCAGTTCCTGTTCAAGCTACCATTTCGTCTCAACCTATTTCATCATTTCAACCAACTCTTTTGGTTCAACCGCCTATCTCAGGTCAGGTCTCGGTAAGTTCTTCTATCCTTCCATCAAGTGGAAAGACTGTGCCACCGACTGGGGGGAAGATCCGAATATCCTCTTATGTCAGGTGAAACTAATGTAAGTGGATTACAAACTCACATGGTTGGAATGAATCAACCTTTTTATGGCGCTATTCCTAACCCTGCCGGTCCGTCTGGGTCAGGTAATGTCAAATTTCAGTGGCCGTATATGGCTCAGGTCCCATTCCAACAGGTTTATGTCCCATATGGTTCGCAAGCCTTGGTTAATCCGCCTTACATTCCTCAAGTTGGACCTTATGTTCAACCTGGTCAATCCACTATTCCTAGTGGATATGGCTAGATTCAATTCGAGAACTATCAATACCTCAGGGTATAACACCAAGAACTATCCAGCTACCCTTGCAGCAACAAGGACAACCTTTGCAACAACAAGGGAAACCTTCGCAGTAGCAAGGGTCTTTCCGGGAAAACTAGTGTGTTTTCGATCTGCTAGTCCCACTAGGATTGGCAGCTATCTTAGAAACAAAAAATCAAAGAAATTTGTGATTTCCTCTATGTATGATAGATAAGAGAGAAGCAAAGGGACCACCTGGATCTTCCGCTTGACTCCTTTCTTGATTTCTCTCCTCCTTGACAGAGCTTGCAACTCTTCTCCTACTTGTCCCGCTTAGAGAATACCTGTAGAAACGAAGTAACACAACACCATCAAAGCATCTTGATCTATGATATCATAAGCATTGTAGAATCAGAAATACAATGAGCATACAATGGCATTTACAAATAACAACATTCACAAATACACGATTGTAAGGAGGAAAACTCAAAGAACTTTATTAATAATAGAAGAGAGGATTACAACCTAGTTGTCTAATCTAGCATCATCCTCCCAGCATCAAAGCCCTCTTCACCTCATGAAAAGTAATATCACCCAACAATACAATGTTCCTTCTCAAAGACAAACTATCAACACTTCTTTACAAATTAAAAAATTCCAGCCTCTAGATCTCTCAGATGAGGGATCCATTTATAGATGTCTGCAAGGGTGTGAGTCACCTGTGGGTTTTTGATTAGTGTCATTCCACTTGTTGTTCTTGGTTCCACTTGGAGATTTCTTGGATCTCTTACTCATCCTTGGGCGAATTTAGAGAGGCAAGTGTCATTGGAGAAGTTTCTAGAAGATTCCATGAGCATCCACTTAGCAAACTATCTCAGACATTTGTCCATTCTCGCTCATCACACCCCATAGAAGGCCTCTTCAGTATGCATCACACCTGGCTAGTGTAGGAGTCAATATGCATCACACCTTGACAGTGGAGTAGTTAGTATGGTCAAGTTTTGGCCAATTCTGAGTGGTTTTTCAGGTGGAACTTCTGGGGGATGATGTAATCAGTTGACCATGATTCTTTAGGGTATGAAAAAACACTTTTAGGGGTTAAAAATCCCTTGGTTTATCGACATATAAGATTGGGGTTGCAGTGCCCAAATATGTCTATAATAGTTGCCCCCTAAAGCATGAAGTTGTAAATATTTTGATGTCGGGTGAAATGCTTTATCATGAGGATCCAAGGTATTTGACTTGGAAGGTGACCTATATAAGATACAATACAATACATCATCACAATATGATTTTCCATGATTTAGCTGAGGCGGGCATTCCCATGCTCAGCTTTATAAATTCATTTTCTTGTACATAGAATAGATAATCGTTTGCAGTTGCAGACTGGTGATTCTTTATATGTAGAGTCATCATCCCTTAGCTTGGATGATCATATGTGAAAATTTTGTGTACATTTGATGTCTTTATATTCCTGAATATATCGCAGCCCGGATGGATGAAACTAGATCTGGGGTCTTCAAACTCGTTCAATCTTCGGCCGATGTACAAGTCGATCCGTGTGAAAAGATGTCCTGAAGTTGAACATGGATAGACATCGCCTGATTACCAACCAATAATGTAAGCTATTAATAGACGCGAGAGGAATCACTGATAATGATAATGGCCCTCAAGGTACTATAATACAATTCATGTGGTGTGAATATATGATCCGATGTTGAACACCACGCAAAATCTTTCGGTCGAAGGCCGTTGATGTAAACCTGTAACCAGAAGTGAGAAACTTGCATTGAGGCATGCAAGCTTCAAAGTACTGAAAGGGTTATTTCTAAGTCAACTTCTTGGATAATGAGATGATGTCGAGAAGAAGTGACTCGTCGTAGGAGGGCCTTAATGTATCCCACATCAACGACACGAAACAAAGCAAATGATTTTCTGGAGGTGAAAAACGATTTGACGATACAAGGTTCAGGAATGGCGGTCATGAAAAAATGGAGGATGAAGGTATTGCAGTGGATGAGACATTAACTGGATGGTGAATTCTCTGAATGACTTCTCTTGGACATATTGGCGACACTGAAATGGATTGGTAGCATTAACCCTAAAAGATGGATGGTATGGAGGACCAATGGTGATATGACCGGTGAACGGAATAACCCAACCCGACTCAATCATGGTGATGGAGTGAAAGTGTCATGTTCAAGAGCGACCTGCTACCAATAAATTCTTTAAGTTTCTTCCCTTTTCCCCAGTCATTGCTGACTAGTACCTCTTTATTTTTGTTAAGCTTGAGGAGGATAACATATGCTTGTTCTATAATTTTCCCTTCGGGCAAACCTGTCGCTATGTTTTAGCGAGCCTAGCGACAGTGAAACTCGTTCTTGTATGGGTGGAAAAGTTTGTCGCTATTGTTTAACGAGTTTAACAACAAGGATAACTCGATCCTTTTCATGTTTATAGAGTTTGAAAAGGGACAAAAAGGAAACTCTAGTAGTTCATTTTTGTAGCATAATCCCGTAAGTCCGAAAAAGGATAAAATAATACGAAAGGGATGATTTTTCGATAAATTTTGCGAGCTGAAAAGACAAGCGCTCGAACTTTTTTGTGAGATAATCCCTCAGGTCCGAAAAAGATTAAAATATACAGGAGGGATGTCACTTCCAATCACTTTAGCGAGCTGGAGAGGCCAATAGCTCGACAATATTTTCATATTTAACGAGTCTAAAAAGAGTTTAAAGTAGACTTGTTTTTTGAGGAACGGGTGGTGTTTATGGTAGCTACTGGTTCCGGATAAGCTTGGAACTTCTCAAAACATGGTGATGTGAAGAGGGTGGCTAACAGGACACTCGTCGCAATTTTTCCTCAAAAAGGTAAACAATCAAGCGGAAGTGTATGATCAGCCAAAAGGATGGAGGTGATGGTAGGAACATGACCAAGGCTCAAAAGGCTGATATTATGGCAATCACAAAGGTTATTTACCGAAGGTGGGTTCATTTTTTAACGAGCTTGAACTCGGGGGGGAACATATGCTCAGCCTCTTTTTATGCGAGTTAGACACGACAAAACTAAAAAGAAAAAAAGCTATAAAAACTAAAAGCTAAGGAACTCCTGAGATTAGGTAGGATAGTTTCATCAGCAGCTAGACAAAACACTTCCTTTGCTTCATCTGTGGCGCAGACAAAGGTGAATGGTGTGTCAGAAAGACCAATCACCTAACCTAAGAAGTTGAAAAACTAAAAAAACTAAAAAGCTAAAAAATGAAATATGTCGTTTTTTTGCTTGCATAAAAAGGTTTGCATGCCCCCAGACATCAAGAAAAGGAGAGCCTCCAGGTAACCATACGGAAATCATTGCGGTTAAGAAGGATTCTTTTTGTCAGCGGTTAGACAAAATACTTCCTTGGATTTGTCCATCAAATAGACAAAGGTGAATGGTTGAGACAACACTTCCAATCACATAACCTATAGGGAAACCTATCTTTTCAGCTGGGTTCACCCACCTAAGTAGACCAGGGTGCATGCCCCCTAATCTTCGTTACATTCACCAGACTACTCGCGGTAATTAGGTGGTTGGAATGAAGGTTGAAGAGACATTCTCGATGCAAAAGGAGCATTTAGGGATGATGTTTGTCTCGAAGTCGTGCTTGAACCAGGAAATGGAAGTTGGTCAATAGTGACAATTTTTCCTTCATGCGGGAAACGCATCACTGGGAAGAGTGTTGAGACAATAGCTTCCATGTTGTAAACATAGTCACAGCCAAGGAGATTGTAATCTAACGGTCCTTGGACTACCATCACGTTGAGGTGAACGGTTTTCCTTCTCAAAGTTAGCGGTAACTTAGGAAGGATCCCTAACGGTCGACTGGTTCCTTTGTTAAAGCCTGACAAATTCTGAGTAATAGGCATAAGCGATGGCAAACTAGGTGCTTTCCAAGCAGTTGAGGAAGGGATACTCACTGAAGCCCCTTCATCTATGATAGTCCCAGACACGATCATTTTGTGAACTTGTACTATGATTCAGAATGGTACATTAGAAGGAAGGCGGGATCTAGTAGTCTATTCCATTTGAAGGAAGTGACTAGACTGCTTGGAGGGGGTATCGAATAAACGGTTGAATTAACCCCTTGAATAGTGGGAACTGGGAGATTCCCTTCCTGTTGTGAAGGAACGGGCGGATTGCCCCCGAGTTCATTGGACTCTAAAGTAATAAAAAGAATTTGAACGATATCGTTCTCATTCTCTTTGGGAATGGTATCATCTGAAGGTGGACCTTCTGAAGGCAAAACCAGGTGGACTGCCATCTCGACCTGTTGACTTTGGTCCGGTGTGGACTCAGAAGATTCACCCTCAATGATAGGTGTTTCAAGTTTCAACCGACAATTGAGTCGTTTCAGTCAGATTTTCAACTAGTAAAGGACTTGGGGAGGGTTTCTTGTATCCAGATGGAAGTCATTGCGATGAAGCAGGACGGTTACACAAGAATCTTTTGGCCTCATCTAAAAAAGGACAAAGAGGAAGGTGATGGTCCCCTTCACATAATCCACATGGAATTTTGACCTTTCCTTTCTATCCAGGAACTTTATTTTTACTAGCTGGTGGTGTGCTGTCAACATGATCGCCAGAGGTTTATGACACCGGACGTTGCGAACGAGGAGACCATTCTCTCGAGATCCATAGAACGCAAGGACAATCTCGATGAAAATGGTTTCCTCTGCAAATTACACAAGGATATTTGGGAGATTTAGAGTGCAGATTTTCACCAGATGATTCATGGTTGCCCCCTTGCTTAACTGACTTCTTCTTCTTCTTGTCTTTCCCTTTCTTCTTCTTCTCAGTGACTTGGCTACTAGTATCACTATTTTCACCAAGTGAAGAGGAAGAAGGGGAGGGAGAAACAAACAAAGTAGAAGGTGAAGGGTCAACTTCAGTATCAAATGGTTGCTGATTCGATTGCTGAGGAATTACGGTATTTTGAACAACAGAGGTCGAGAATAGCCATATCGGTAGACCAATTGTGATTCCTGGAAGGGATAATGTGGCCATATACGGAGCACCAATATTTCCGCAAGAAGAAAATGGACTAGGATTCCCCTCGAGAGGGATTCCATGATTCGTGGACTCCATTATCTCAACCTATCATCAATGAAGGAATAGGGATGTTATTTCGAATTTAATAAATTTTAATGACACTTTCACACAACCTTTTTTTTTCAATTTTTAAGAGTCGAGAAAAAGCTAAAGATGACTCTAGTCTCGTTTGATTCTTAATGAGCTTGAAGTGACAAGTGCTCAGATGGACCTTTTCTTTTAAAGAGTCGAAAAGGAACAAAAGTGACTACTCTGGAGATCTAGATAGAAGGATTACCAAACCAATCTCAAAACTGCAATATACACCTTGGTGGTAAATTAAAGAGAAATTACCAAGGACTTTTGTACGACAGTCAATCTTGCCGAATGTTGTGTTTAGTGCATTGCGACCGATAGGGCGGTAGACATGACTTCCTATGGATAAAGGATATATGCCTATTGTGGTCTCCCAATATATACTCGACGGTACGGGGAGCACAAGTCCGTGCTAGCGCTTGTCGTATCAAAGAGGAGGAATCACCCAACCTTCGATGAAAACAATAGTTACTAGATTTTACGACGCTAGAACACGTCTCTAGCCTAGACCTTTAAGTGTGTTGCGTTAGGTTCCAAAGCATTGTTAAGTGCATTGAAATTTATTTTAGAGATGATATTGCTTAGAAGTTTTCCTTTCAATGGTTCACCGCGTGATGTAGATGTAAAATTCCTAAATGCAATCTACAATGATAAACAATTGTTGTTTATTTTCAGCAATGAAAATCCTAGCTACTAAGGAAAGAATATTACGTTTCTTTCAACCAAAGAGCAAAGAACACACACTAAATGCACTTTTCCTAAATCATTTTTCGCACACAATCTAAATGCAAGTGCAAATGCATGTATTTGTTTTTCGTTCCTTTAATGTAAGGAATGCCAAAAAAGAGAACTAAGTATAGATCTGAAACATTTCACTCAAAGTGACATTTCGACAATTTCTTTTCAAAATGGAAACGAAGACTAAACGACACTTTTCAATTTCGAATAGAAAATGATTTTGACACTTCAAATAACAACAAATCAAATCAAATACAAATCAAAAAGTTCAATCGACTACCTAGAGAAGGAAGACTCAATGCCACTTCTCTTTTCGACACAAAAATGACAGTTACGACACTTTTTTTCACCAAAATGATAGATCAATTTAAGTAACTTTTCGATAATAGATTGTAAATGATGGACAAATACATAAAAACATTTACTAATCTTTATCAATGGAGGCTAAACAATGTAATGCAAGCAGGCTTTAGTAATGAGATATTGTTCATAAGCAACAAACAACAACTAAACAGAGCTGGAAACAAAGACAAAAACCCCAAATTTCAAGGAGAGAAATAGGATTACTCAGTAATTGAACTTTTGCTTCACAGAAACAGGGATGCATCGCACCTGCTACACTTGGGAAGTGTGATGCATATTGGCTTTCAGTTACAGATAGTGCGATGAGCCAGGGAGCGCAACTGAGATGGGTTTTGGCTCAAATTTGCAACTGATTTCAGTGGATTAAGCTGAGCTATTATGGACAGTAAAGAGAAAAGTACAGGGATATGATCTTGGGAGGTTAATGAGCTATCACAAGGGCATCTAGGATGCTTGTAAGTAAGATGTTCAGTTCATAAACTAAACTGTAGATTGATTGAAGTAGCATTCATCTACTTTGCAATTGCATAGCAAGAGCAGTTCGAAGGCTATCTGGCTAACTTCAGGCTCCATCTATACTTTATAAAGCAAAAAACAACAAACAAACAAGCTGTTCGCTCCCTAGTGGAGTCGCCATTTTTTTTCCAGGAAAACTAGTGTCTTTTCGATCTGCTAATCCCACTAGGATTGGTAGCTATCTTAGAAACAAACAATCAAAGCAATTTGCGATTTCCTCTATGTATGATAGATAAGAGAGAAGCAAAGGGACCAACCTGGATCTTCCGCTTAACTCCTTGCTTGATTTCTCTCCTCCTTGACAGAGCTTGCAACTCTTCTCCTACTTGTCCCGCTTAGAGAATACATGTAGAAACGAAGTAACACAACACCGTCAAAGCATCTCGATCTATGATATCATAAGCATTGCAGAATCAGAAATACAATGAGCATACAATGGCATTTACAAATAAAAACATTCACAAATACACGATTTTATGGAGGAAAACTCAAAGAACTTTATTAATAATAGAAGAGAGGATTACAACCTAGCTGTCTGATCCAGCATCAAAGCCCTCTTCACCTCATGAAAAGTAAGATCACCCAACAATACAATGTTCCTTCTCAAAGACAAACTATTAGCACTTCCTTACAAATTACAAAATTCCAGCCTCTAGATCTCTCAAATGAGGGATCCATTTATAGATGTCTGCAAGGGTGTGAGTCACCTGTGGGTTTTTGATTAGTGTCATTCCACTTGTTGTTCTTGGTTCCACTTGGAGATTTCTTGAATCTCTTACTCATCCCTGGGCGAATTCAGAGAGGCAAGTGTCATTGGAGAAGTTTCTAGAAGATTCCATGAGCATCCACTTAGCAAACTGTCTCAAACATTTGTCCATTCTCGTTCATCTCTCCCCACAAAAGGCCTCTTTAGTATGCATCACACCTGGCTAGTGTAGGAGTCAGTATGCATCACACCTTGACAGTGGAGTAGTCAACATGGTCTAGTTTTGGCCAGTTCTGAGTGGTTTTTCAGGTGGAACTTCTGGGGAATGATGTAATCAGTTGACCATGATTCTTTAGGGTATGAAACAACACTTTTAGGGGTTAAAAATCCCTTGGTTTATCAACATATAAGATTGGGGTTGCAGTGCCCAAATATGTCTATAACAAAGGGAAATCTTTGCAGCAGTAAGGGCAAACATTGCAGCAACAAGGGCAACCTTTTCCGCAGTCGCAACAACCTTTGCAGCCGCAAACTTAGTTTATTCAACAGTCCTCCCAGCCTTTGTCTTGCAAGGCCAACCTTTGCAGCAACAAGGTCAACTTTTATAGCAGCAAAGTCAGCCTTTGCAGCAAC
Organism: Pinus taeda; assembly: GCA_000404065.3. Lineage (NCBI taxonomy): Eukaryota > Viridiplantae > Streptophyta > Pinopsida > Pinales > Pinaceae > Pinus > Pinus taeda. Next base: position 171,992 of record APFE030151385.1, on the reverse strand, counting down.
AAGGTTAGCCTTGGCAACAACAAGCTTTATATGCATATCAACAAGTTCAACCTTTGCATGGTCAAGGTCAACCCCTATAGCAGCATGGTTAATCTCCCTACGTCCAGGGTCAACAGGTTCAGTGGCCTTGTAACCCATATGCCGCATGAAATGCTTATCAGTGACCTATGGCAGGGAAGTATCAAGCCTACCCTGGACTAAATGTGACTTATAGACAAGGTAACCCTCAGTGGGGACAAAATTAGGTTCCGTATGGACAAAATCCTCCACTGTAGGGGAAAAATCTTTACCATCATGACTGGACTTTGCAGTTTGGGTCTCATCAAAGACTCTATATGCCATTTAACACGCATTCCTTTCTTGTCTACGTTGGAACTACCCGATGTCTCGAGGTTCATGAATGATCCCATTCTTTATTCGCCTTATTGGCCTCCAATTCCGACGAAAATTCCAAGCAATTGCCCCAAATTCGAGGGAAAAGCAAAGGAGGATCCACAAGCCCACATGATGACATATCACCTCTGGTGCTCCTCCAATTCGTATGTCAATGATTCTATCCGTCTTCAACTCTTTCAAAGAACTCCCACAGGTGCTGCCACTAAATGGTACATCGAATTGCCTTGAGGTACCTACGATGATTTCAATTCTCTCGCTATGGATTTCCTCACTCATTTCCAATTTCCAGTTCGGTATGAAACAAACACTCATTTGCTTACGTCCCTTAAGCAAGACACTGCGACCCACATTTCCAATCATATCCATGAATGGAGACGTCGATGTCATCTCATCAAATTTGAGATTGCTGATGAGTTGTTGACAGAAAGGTTCAAAAAATAATTCATCAGCAAAATTGCTAAGGACATAGCTATGGGTGGATGTGTTACTAAAGAGAAAGATATCCCCCGTGCCCAGTATTTAGACTTGGTCTATTTGAAATCTGACACATTGTATGAGATGTTACTTGATGCTCTGAGACCATCATCGGATCTGATAGCATCAAAGTCTCTAGACACACCACCTGTTGATGGTGTAATTGGTTCCGTGTCTCAGACTTCCACGAAAGCTTCTTCAAAGTAGAAATCTGTCTCGAACACTGGTTCCAATAATCCCTCCAAAAATTCATCCAATCCTGGTAAAAACTCGGAGGTACATGATGTCCAGTCTACCGTAGCAGATAAGACCTCTAAAGGTAAAAAGAAGGGAAAGGTAAGGCCAAAGCCGATGCCCCAAAACAAGACCCTCCTAAATTTGTTGCTGATGGTTCTTCTAGAAGAAAGCTGAAATATCCTTGCCTCATCTGTGAGGAGTATCTTTACACTAAGGATTGTATCTAATGATCTGAAGTTAGTCGCTTATTGAAAGGGACTTCGGCTGTCTTAAAAGAACCCTTTCCCTCACAACAGACCCAGTTGGTAGACCAACCTCAGTCTTCTACTTCCTCATGTTCCCAAGTGTTCATGATGCAAGGTTCATCACCTATCTTGATCGCTTCTCGAACTAAGGACTATCAAACCATGTCTAAGTAGATAATGGAGAAAGAAGCCATTGACAGTCCCTCTACTTCTACTCCATCCAGTTTTAGTCTGCTCCATATTGAGTTCCCTAATAGTGAGTCCGTCATTTGACCACCTCCTAAAGGTGTTCTTCAGAAGTCATCTTTTAATATGAATTCTAGAGTTGCGTAACATTACAATATTGTTGAGGATTTAGCTTAGACACCTTCGGTGATGTTTGCCTTGGATGTTCTCTAATCCTGTCCAATGGAATGGGAGTCAATGTTGTCTGTTATAGGTGCTATTGATCCTTCTAATTCGAGTTTGATTTCTTTCAATCTAGAGAATCATGTGGCTTGTCTTCCTCATCAGATTGCAATTTTGATACAGGTCCTTATTAAAGGAAATACGATTCATCATACGATTATTGATGAAGGTGCCTATACTTGTATCACATTAATTTCGTGTTGGAAAGCCATTGGCTCTCCTTCTCTTAACCAGTCTCCTAATACCTTGGAAGCCTTTGATGGCAGAGGTTCATGTCCATATGGTATTCTCATGAAATTTCCGATTACATTAGAAGGAAATAATTTTGAATTAGACGTAGAAGTTGTAGATGCAAATCTCAACTACAACCTTCTTCTCGGGCGAAGCGGGACCCACGCCATGTTTTGTGTGGTGTCTTCTTTGTTCCATGTACTTCGTTTTCCTCATGAAGGAAAACTTGTCATGGTTGATCAACTGTCCTTCTTTTCTCCTGGTTCATCGAACGACAACGTTCCTTACGTGGGAAATACTAAGATTAATTACGAGAGTGTGGGGGTAGGTCTCTTCAAAGACTTTGCTTTAATGGGTGCCTTTTCTCTCCCACCTCCGAATGTTCATTCGGTCAATATGATCTCGGACTCTACAGATCCTTGGATTATCCCTACTGATGATCAAATTGACTCATTTGGTGATTCTATGCCTTTTAGTCCATTGGAGATAAATTATCAAGAAATTGTCTTAGCTTCAATAATCGCTTTAAAAAGTCATACTGTCTTCAATATGAACCTGGACACTTATGTGCCATTTCCCTGGCTGGCTTGTTGGGATTCTCTGGATCCTTTGAATGAGACATTCCCCATCGACGAGAGTATTGTTAAGGTCATGTCTCTAGATGAAACTCCATGGAACGGTCTACATCATCATTCTTCTTTCCTTCCTAGCCTTGATGAGATGCCTTCCTGTCTTGAAGCGTCTGTTTCTCATTATCCTACACCTCCACTTCAGACACCTGTCCTGGTGCATGAAGTCTTGTCGGCGAGTAATATGGGGAACATCATTGCAACCCTACACATTCACATTCTAGTTCACCCTGAAGTTGTCAAGATCTTTCAACGAGGGGCACCTTTTCCTCATCACGAGTTCAAGTTTTTCTTGCCTCCTTTTACGATATTTTTTCATCGAGTCTCTACTGTTTTCCCATTATCACAATGGGGTTTTCATCTTATGACTCGTAACCCTCACTCGCTTGGGCGGCATGGGGGCATAGACTTTTATGAGTTTTAATCTATTGTTTGGCCGAGTCGATGCTTGCACGTGATGTCAATGATGAGACTCCGATTTTATTCTCTGTTGATTGATTACCTAAGTCTAAAAATGGACTCCATCAAGAAGTATTATGTGTGAAATTCGTGTAATAAATTTTGTACATTAGTGTGTTAATTCATTAGTATTCATTTTTTTATTTTTGGTGTGTTTTTTTGCTTTGCAGACAAGTGTTTTTATGCTTACCTTGTGTTCCACTCGGTTTGTAGATGTCGTCAAGCAATTACATTGGTTTTGATGATGTTGCTTGTCGTAGCACATAGAACCTCTTTTCCACAACTTGGGTATTCTATGACCCTAATGGCCAGCTGATTAACTTACAATGTATCTGCCTTGGTTGAACAACCAACAATATTGCTGAATATGGTGCAGTTATTAAACTCTTGTCAGAAGCAATTTCTCTTAGCATTAGGGATTTAATTGTCAAGTTGGATTCACAGCTCATTGTGTTACAATTAAACAATCATTACTAAGTGAGAAATACATAAATATTGTGTATGTATCTACGTGTTAGATTGCTGGAAAGAAATTTTGCTTACATTACATATCAACATATTCCACGTAATTTAAATACATTAACCAATGCATTATACACACACACACACACACACACATATACATATACATATACATATACATATACATATATCGTATCTACCAGAGTGTTTACAGCAAAATGTCAAAAATAGGAGACACTTGGCTTTCAAAGCCTGCAAAATGTGTAAAAGACCTAGATAAATTATCAAACTGCACCGTGTTCATGATAGCATGAGACTGCCCTAATCACTCGGCCTAGCAGTTGACGCAGTCTCACAGAGACTCCCACAACATGTCTTTGCCAATGCAATGCAACATCATCAATAGTGGCATAATCTAGAACTCCTCGCGTTATTGCTTCCAGATTGCGGTCCATCTCAGCTAAAGGGGTCAACCCCTTATTCGTAGTCCGCACCCACTATCAGATGAGAAACTCGCCATGCTATTGGTGACATGCCTGGTGATCTCTCTGGTCCCACATCTACACATTTATCATAAGTTGAGTCTCATTTTACACTTTTACAAAAAATCATAAAACTTGAAAAAATCCCAAAAAAACAAGTTTTTACTTGCATCGGTCCATTGTTCACCTGGTGGCAGAGGTAGATCTGGATCCCAACTGAAATCTGTGCCAGAATAAGCGTAGTCATCTACCACAAACAGTTGGCGTTCTAGCCAAGCGAAGAACTGTGTTGGATAATGCATATGTTGACCTGTGCCTCCTCGAGGCATGAGCTGGCTCCATCTCACGAGTCTCAGATCTCGAGGGGTAGGATCTGGTACCTCTGCGCACTGATACCAGAATAGGGGCACTCACTCCAAAAATAAGGTCACTAGTATAGAACCAAACCCAAATATCTTTATGTGTCCATGCTTCCCCTTGGTTAGTTGACGTTTCATGTTGCCAAAAGGCCTCCACACCAGTTGAAGACAGTGGGGATCAAGCATGCGATAGCATATTGGAACTGTCATTTTGAAGCCTCATGCAAGGCTTGCGTATCGGATACACGTGCCATAGTGAACAAAATCGTTCTCAAGATGAGGTTGTTGGTAATTGCCACAATCTTCACCTTACCTCGATTGGTTATTTCAGCACCACGACAATACCTCTAGACTAAACCCCTCGTACTCTCACCTCCTTAGCAAGATCCAAAGAGTTGACCTGTTTCCCCTCGTTGGGACAATCCTATGATGAAGTAGATATCCATCTCCTCGAGTTCTAGTTCCTGGCCTTTTATGATGAAGATCTCTCGATCTACATCCCATAGATTGATCAGATAGGGCAACAATTCCATATGAGCCCTTAACCCTGTGGTCCTGAAGAATTTTAGCAGCCCGCGATTCCTCAAAGCATTTATTTATGCATTCCGGATCTTGATCTGCTTGAAAGTATTTGGCCTCATGGCCTCTTTCTTTCCACTCCAAGACCATATTCTACTGCAAAACAACATTTAACACTTATTAATGGCTTTTTCATGGATCAAAATCATCATTTTTTCCTTTAAAGAGGGTTTTATTCCTTTAAAAGTCGCCCTTGGCACCATTGCGCATGTTTTTTGCAAATAGTGCGATGGCACTGTGTGAACCTTTAGGTTCAAGTGCAACTATTGCAGGTCTAATGACCATACCCGCGATGATTGACGACGACCTAAATTTTTGAAAATCCTCCTTTCTAGCATAAAAGTCACCATTAAAAATGCATTAAAAAGTAATAAAATGCAAGAGCAGGGATGAGGCTCTTACCTGTCACAGACGCTGGTACCCTGGATCTCCCGCAGTAGCCACTGGAAAATCAAGAGAATTAGGGCACAAAAAACACTTTCGGAGCTCAATTTGGTAAAATGGTAAAAAATGAAATTACTTTTAGTTATTTATAATTTTTGAAAGTAATTTTGCCAATATTTTTCGTAATATTTTAATATTTTCTCTCGATATTAGCGATGGGTGTGTTTCTTATGTAGTTACAGGTGCCTTCAATGTGAACAATGATCATTATTGACTGATTCTGGGAGTTTTATTTATCTCTTTTTCAAACTCATTAAACAAACGAAAAAGCAACCCCCCCGGAGTCATCTTTCAACTCTTTTCTGACTCTCGAAAACTGAAAAGATTGTCACGTACTTGTCGTTTTGAACTCGTGAAAGTATATGAATTGATGTCACCTCAGTATACATTTACCCCTTTTTCGGGCTGAGGTTGGTTATTTAAGAAAAAGGTATACCTTGGTTGACATGGTCAATAGGTTCCCTCAGATATTGTTTTCTATCTTTTCGGGTTCGAGAGACAAATTACAAAAAGGGACATATTGGAGTTTTCTTTTCCCTTTTTTTTTCAAACTCTCTAAATGTGAAACTGAGCTATTCTTATGTCGAGCTCGTTAAAAATTTACAAGGAAAGACTCGTCACCATGATGAGACCAAGCTTCTCCTTCCTAGGGATCGTAAAATTTACTAGGATGGATTCATTCGAAGAATGAACTTACATGAAAAGAATATGCTATCCCCTTCAAGCTCGTGACAAAAAATAATTGGGGTACTCGCTAGAAATAGCGAGGGAAAATGAAGATGCGACATCCTTCATATAGGCAGCATGTCGCTCTTGAGCATGACACTCTTTTTCTCTTGTGTCGGGTTTGGGATATCCTCACTCAGTCACTTGTCCTCCCGGGTTTGGGTGATCCATTTTTCCTCTCATTTGACTATTCCACACTGTCATCATGACCTTTAGTCCTATGTCGAGTCAGATGCTGCCACACTCTAGAGTCGTGTCGCCAATATGTTCAAGAGAAGTCCAATATGCAGTTATTTACCTATACATTGTTTGAGTCATTACTATAGTCCTGAATATTATTCCACTTTATTCCTTGTTTCACGTCGATGATGGGGGATTCGTCATTGCCCTCCTTCGATGGGTCACTTCTTGTCGACCTCAGATCATTATCCAGGAAGATGACTTAGGAACTCCCTTTTGGTACCTTAGAGTTGGCATGCCCCAATGGTCATTTCTTCGCATCCGATGACGGGTCTTCATTATTGGCTTTCGATTGGATGATTCCACGTGTGTTCGACCTGAGCTTGATTATCAAATTCATGGATTTTACTATTGTACCTTGAGATCCATTTTCATTATAGGTGGTTTCTCTTGTACCTGTTAACGGTCCACATCATTGGCTAGTAATCAGGTGGTTTTCTAGCATGTTTGACTTCAACACGTTTATTTTCATGTTAGGATTCGTGCATTGATTGGGTCGGGATGGAGCGCAAGACCTCGAGTCTTGTCTGTTATGACTCAACTACATGGAGTTATATTTCATTCATGATTGTACACATGTTTCTACTATATGAATGGTTGTGACCATACCATGAGACTTTATATCTATGATGATTCTTGTTATTTGGATGGCTGCGCCCATACCATGGAGCTTTCGATATAGCCCTCATCATCTAGATGGCTGCGTCCATGCCATGGATTCATGTCTTGATCTCAGATATGTATATGTATATGCGTCCTTGATTTGCAAGTCTCCTAACAATGCATGTCCTTGTCCTTACCAAAAGCTCGTAAAGTATCTCAATCATCACTCCTTGTTTTGCCTTCATGCTTTAGGGGGCATCTGTTACACAATATTTTTTCACGCCTCCTGTACTTCCATGTGACATACCCTGAAGTGCCCGAAACATAATCACTATACAATATACTCATCCATGTATACAACTCAGATCCCTCCTTTAAATTTTCCTGGAAAATATCTGGAGCTTTCCCTGAAGAAATAGCTCTTAAAACCCTAAAATGAGGGTCATCTCCCTTATGAAGCTAAAAATCGTGATGATTACCTGTTGCACCGTGTTAGGCCAGTGATGGTATCGCTTTGTTCCCTTACATACCCGCAATGGTCTCAAAAATGAAGTTTTCCCAAAGAGGATGAGAAGCTTCGTGATCTAGAAGCTTCCAGAGTAGCGAGCTAGAGTTGGTTTCGCATAGATGAGGTCAAATCCTCCTAATTTGACCTCTTGGTCTCATCCCTATGAGCTACTTCCTTGAGATGTGGGCATAATCCTATCTTTGGAGAAGTCCTGACTCCCTCTCCTAGCCTATAAATTCCTCCAATCCCATTCCCAAATGGTTGGTCTATGTCCATTTGCACCCCTATGTTGAGCTTGTGCTTAGAGGCTATTCATTAGACTTGGAGAAGGAGTGTTTGGAGAGTTTCTTGGCTTGGACTTGGATTACCACTCAAGGAGAGCCTTTCAACATCAAGGGTATGGTTGTAAGCTTCCCTTTACTCTTTAAATAATAAACAACTGCTAGTTCATCTTCCCAAAATATATATGTTCATGTATGTATTAGCTTGGCATTCCTTGATCAGCTAAGTAGGTTATTATTGGATTTTCTATTGGTTTTTGGCGTGCTTTGTTGTCTCTTGATTACTTGTACAGATACATAAGCACTGAAAGAAGCATGAACAAGTCTGTTTCACAAGCGGTTTAAGGATCTCAACAAAGGAAATCAGAATAACATCAAAGTGAGGTAGGTCATCTCTCATTCTACTTTTCAATTATAATCTAGGAATATGTCTAGTTGATTGTCACTTCAGTTGCTAGACCCACTCATTGGGCTAAAGGGATCGTCTTTTTCCACAGAGAGGATTAAAATTGTCAACACCTATCCAAAATTGCCCTTTTTATCCCGAGACCTACTCCAATGAGTCTAAAACATCCAAAAATGGCTATCTAGCCTCTTTTTGCATCCCATTTGGTCGAAAATTACCTTAGTATGACTTTTGTTAGTCTTTCCATAATTTTCTCCTCCAAATCTGGCTCACTGCCAATTAAATTAATTATCTGGAGTTAATTCTAGCAGTTTCGACAAAATTGGCGGTCCCGCCATCTTCCCTACCTATCTTGCAGTTAAGGCCGAGTGGTCACATACAAAGTGGTTGGTTCGACGGAAAAGGCGATGATTTCGCAGCTCGGTTGCAAATCGCAATCGACTTTGCTAGGGGTGATTCTTATATCTGGGACTTAACAAATTGCGATATGCGATCTAGCGATCTGGCAGCCCTGATGAGTTATTAAATATAGTGTATAAAATATTGGGTCCAAAACCCATCGTATTTTGGAATCAGCGGAGTTCTGCGGGCTTACGGACTGTGAACCAAGAGAGCAAGTGCGATTGCGATTCGACGGACCTGACGAGTTATAAACTACAACTCTGAAATGATATCGCATCCGTAATTAGCATTGGCGGAGTCCCTTGGTAACATATATATCAGCGGGGTACTGGTGCGATATGCGATTATCAGAAATCGCAACCCTGACTGCTCTGGGGGCAGATTTCCTTAACTCCTCTGATGTGTGATATGTGATATCACAAATCGCAAATCGGCACTGCTGGGGGCCAATTCTTAAGCCATGACCACTGTTCTTTTTCCTGGATATGCGATATGCAGGACCCAAAGGAAACCTGCCACTTGGCGCTTCCCCATTCGCTGGGACCTTTTCCATGTCATACAATCCTACCATGTGTCCAAGTCAAACCTAAACTTTGACTTGATCTAACTGCTGCATATGAGCTCGAATTTGAGTGTCGTTTGCACTGTTGGAATAAGAATGAAGAGCTCTTCATTCTGAAGCTAAGTGTAACAAAATTATGACACCTTGATTTTTTGGCAAATTTTGAGCTCTTGATCACTCTTCCCCATTGATTTTTTTTTGTCTCCAAAAGTTTCAAATCATCAATCAATTGTATTCAATGTCTTTGAAACATCTTCTTTGTCTCCTTCACCTCTATTCTTTGGAGTTTGAACAATGAAGCCATTACTTGCATCTGTAGCTCACATTATCGAGTTTACAATGAAGCAATTTACTTGCAAAGAGTTTATAAAATACTCTTTGGAAAAGTTACATGAAATTTCCAATACGGTTTAGGAAAGTTGCTTCTTTCAGATCGATTACATAATGATGATTACAAAATCCATTACAAAAACTTAGGCATAATGCCTCTTACTCTCTCATCACCTCAGAGTGGCTACAAATCCCCTTGATGACCATTTAAAACACTTTATGTTTTATTGTTTCTTGCCATCATATTATCATGTACAAATAGTGGGGTTAGTCCTCTAAGTACCATAAAGCACTAAAAAATTTGATTAAGGTTCTTACTGCAGACTCTCATAATTCAACAAATCTACTTGACTTGGGTTTGGAATGATGTTACCACTACGCATTTCACCTTTGCTACAGTCGATGCCTTCAACACATTCAAAGTGCCTTCAACTGCTGGATCGACGGGTGATGCCTTCGGATCATCAACTTTATCGATGATATTTGGACATGCCAAGTGAAAAACTTCCTGCAACCATTAATGGCCATTGCCAAACTCTCATGATATCTTCTACAAATACGATACTCATGTCTTCTGAGGTCTAGGTAAGATCTGTTCATCGTAATGTGACTCTCGTTGCAACAAGAGAAAGAGTTCCTCACTTCTTTCAACATTTCCCGTACGATGGCCAAATTACCATGTTTCCAATTCATGCACATATTCTTGCTATACAAGATGGAGCTGACTTGTAAGATGCGCTGGCCTCCACTCATTTTTTCTCTACTTTGAAGAGTGTGCTCCTTGTAGACTGCCAGATTCCATTCTTTCAATAATGGACAACTCTTGGACACTTCACCCATGCTTGTGGTAAGTCTACTCACACATTCAACATTTTGTTTTTCAAAATCATGCTGGGCTTTCGGTCAAAAGGATGTTCTTCTCAACTTTTCCATGTCACTATGGCCATCCACAACAACATCCTTTCCAAGAATAATTCCAAGGTGCTCATCTACAAAATCCTTATTGAGGATAATATACTAAAAGACTTTTCCAAATGAACCAAAACAAGCCTCACATAGTGAATACTTGTATAACTTGAGTGCTAAACACATTTGGAACATACTAAATGTGCTGCAACTACTCATACACCAATTTTAAAATGCTTTCTCAAACTACAAATAGAAATGCATTTTATATAATGGAATAAACTTCACTCCCAATTTTTCCATTCAAATTGACTATCAACAAGCCAAACTAGCATTGTAATGCTTATAGAAAACATTATTGCATATATATGATTTATTTATGAACATCACTTTTACAAATTACCCAACTATGGGGATGTGCAACTAGTGCAAACCAAAATTTTACAAACTTCAGCTGGACAAATAGTTCGCCCATTTCTTACCATACCAGGTAAATGAACCCTCTATTTGAACTTTCTCTTCTTCTGAAGATGCTTCAGGGATGGTCACATCTTGTTCCACTTTTTCTTTTGTCGCTTCCTCTTCTGGTGCTTGCATGATTCGCTTGCCCTTACCAGGATGAAGTTGTGGAAAAAATTTCCAACACTTCTTGACCCAATGTCCACTGATATTGCAGTGAGTACAAAATTTCCTTTGAGCTCTTCTTGGCTCACTTGTCTTTAACCTTGGATGAGATTTTTTCTTTTCGGTCTCAATTTCATTAGACGTAAACATATTCTTAAAGATTTCTTTCCTTTTATTGCACTTATCTACACAATGGTTAGTTGAAAGGAAAAAGGTGCATGGAAACATATTCCTCAACATATTATTCAAATCAACATGTTTTTTTCCATTATGAAAACTATTCAAATTAATAGGACGATTATACCTCTTTTTGGAGTCCTTTGGCTTACGCTTCTTGCGTGAGGAACTTGCATGGTAAGAAGAATTTAGCTTCCATTCTTCTTCAACATTTTCATCTCTCTTCGGATATTTTTTTCACTTCAAGTCCTCTGTACGCTTGAGGAACCGAGTGGGAACCAGTTCTGGATGAAAGTCCCAACATCTTTCCTCCTCATGTCCTCTCTTATGGCAAAAGGAACACGATACCCATGAGTTGTCGCTAGAAGACCATTCTTCTTTTGCAACATAGCCTAAGCCTTCATATTTAAGCCTCTCCTTGGCCTCAATTGGATTTTTAATGCGTTTCTGTTTTACTCCAAGGCCTCCTCCCTTGTAACCCATCTTGGTCAAGAGCTTGGATCCAATGCCTTTACTATGTTTTTCAAAGGCTGCAAATGGATTTACATAAACACTTTCGCATAAGGAAGAAGCACTTAAATTCTTACCATTTGCTTCATATTTTGATTGACATATAAAGATGTTTTCGAACTCCCTTTTGATTCTAGATGTTTCCTCTTGGAATCTTTGGCTCTCTTCTTTCAGCTCCTTGAATTTGGGTGGTGATAGAACCTCATCTTCCATATCATGTGGACAAAAGGTACAAAATTGTCCATCTACCTTCTCTGAGGGACTTTTTACACTAGCATCTTGCATAAGAGTTGTAGAAAAACATGAATATTGTAGAGAAGATGGTGGTTTATCACCATTCTTGTTACCTTCTTCCCTTCTTCCCTTATTCCCTTGTAGAACATTCTCCTCTTGGAGGTCTAGATATTTCACCTTGCAATTTGGTATTCCTCTCTTCATAGAGGATTTTCACCATTTCCGCCATGTCTAAGAAAGCCTTTCTAAAATCCTTCACATCCTCTAACATTCTTGCAGGCTCTCCTCATTGGGACATGCTTTTCTTGCAACTTCTACTGCAATTTGAGGTAGAACTTGGTGGTAGAGATTGTAACAATCTTGCTCTTCTTTCCAAAACCTTCTCCTCACTTGAGCTTCAAAACACATTCACTTGCAATCAAAAATCATTTACTCCTTGCACAAAGCAAACCAAAGCTCTGATACTTGATTTGAATTTGGAATGTTAGATTTTGTGCTAATATCCTCATCATAATATAAAAATGTTCTTGAGGTTTGTACTCCAAAATAGAAAGTAAAAAACATGAATTTTATGTTTGTTTTACTTAAGTTAGTTTCATGAATAAAACTTAAAACATGAAACCAAAACACTGAATGGAAGCATGCATCAATCAATAATACACCAGCGATTGATAAAGGAGTTCACCTCTCCTGGGCTATATCTCCTTGGATCAGCACTAAAGGCATGACCCCTTCTCATTATGCTCAATATCTAGAAAAGAAGAGTACATAAACTGTTGAAATGGAATGGCTAGTTTCTCCTTCAAAGAAACAACTTCTGGAAAAGTTGTCACTCCATACACATGTTAACCTATAGTCAAACATGTAAACCTATAGCAAACATAAGCATCTTACACCAACACCCCATACTCAAACTTCAAAAATCATAACAATACCGCAATCCACTTGAAGTACATAAACAAGTCTCTTTTCCAAAACGCATATAGAGAAAAGAGGAAATAGAGCTACAACACTGATGTAATGGATGTTGCAGAAAGAACACAGAGGTTGGAAAACCCCTGCAAGGTCATCTCCATCTTCATACTCCTCCATTAAAAGAATCAACACTTTGGTTGACCATGGCACCCATAGGATTTAATTTGAAAAAACCTATCCATAATTTCTCCTTTGATCTCGAGACCTACTCGAATGAGTCCATAATGTCAAAAAATGGCTATCTAGCCTCTTTTTGCATTCCATTTGGTCGAAAATTGCCTTAGTTATGACTTCTGTCAATCTTTCCACATTTTTCTCCTCCAAATCTGGCTCACTGCTAATTAAATTCATTATCTGGAGTTAATTCTGGCAGTTTTGTCGAAATCGGCGGTCTCTCCATCTTCCCTGCCTATCTCGTAGTTAAGGCCGAGTGGTCACATACAAAGAGGTTGGTCCGGTAGAAAAGGCGACGGTTCCACAACTCTGTCGCAAATCACAATTGGCTTTGCCAGGTGTGATTCTTATATCCGAGACTTAACGCATTGCGATATGCAATCTGGTGATCCAGTGGACGTGACGAGTTATTAAATATAGTGTATAAAATATCAGTTCCGAAACCCATCACATTTCGTAATCAGCAGAGTTATGTGGGTTTACGGACTATGAACTGGGCGGGCAAGTACGATTGCGATTCAGTGGACCTGACGAGTTATAAACTACAAATCTGAAATGATATTGCGTCCGTAAATTGCATCGATGGAGTCCCTTGGAAACATATATATCAGCGGGGTACTGGTGTGATATTTGATTGCAATTATCGGAAATCGCAACCCTGATTGCTCCAGGGGCCGATTTCCTTAACTCCTCCGATATGCGATATGCGATATCGCAAATCAGCACTGCTGGGGGCCGATTCTTAAGCCACGACCACTATTTTTTTCCCCAATATGCGATATGCGGGACCCAATGGAAACCTGCCACTTGGTGCTTCCCCATTCGCTGGGACCTTTGCCATGTCGTCCAATCCTGCCATGTGTCCAAGTCAAACCTGAACTTTGACTTGCTCTAACTTCTGCATACGAGCTCCGATTTGAGTGCCGTTCACACTGTTGGAATAAAAATGACAAGCTCTTCAATCTCAAGCTAAGTTTAACAAAATTTTGACACTTTGATTTTTTGGCAAATTTTGAGCTCGTGATCAATTCCTTACATTCAAGTCAAACATGTTTTAAGAGACCTGAATAGGGCTACAAGCAAGTTGGAAAATCAATCCTTATCACTCCCTCCTAGAACTTGAGGATCAATAGAACCTATAGTAGAAAGCAATGTTACCTTAAAAATATTTTGTTTCCAACTAAATGTTATTGTTTTAATGACATTTTCTACAAATGGTATATGTATGGATTTTTTTGGAACTTAGTATTATGAATGCGGCATAACCAATATGACCATATTAGTGCAATCCTAAAATATTTTGCAATATTTTCTCTTAGAAACTTATGGGTGTATCTCGTCTGTGCTTTGGAACATCTTTTTACTGATACAATCTACACTATTATTGTTAAAAATAAATAATTATCAATTGCAAAAGGCTATCGTCGCTTTTGCAATAAGACCCCAAAAAATAAATTTAAATACTAAAAAGTAATAACAAAAATTCGATATCTAAAGTTGAACTATCAAAAAGGGTTAAAAATTGTTGGTTAACCAACAAACTAATAAGAAATCAATGCATAACTCATTGTTATACACCTTGCAAGGCCATAGGTATAATAAACAATTTTAGAATTTCAAATTTATATTGCACATCTAATATGGATTCATATTAAAATAATCAAATACTCTCTTTCATGTCACTACAATGATAAGATGTCTACATTTTTCGAAATTGCATGATACATGTGAGATTGTTAAGATGAATCCTTTCCGCATTGAAACAAGGAAAAAACTCCCATTGTTCTCTAACCAAATGTGGAAAAAGTTCACTGACATAATTTTAGTTGATTTATGGTGTATGTTATGTTGAAATCTTACCTTCTAGTTGGAATTGACTTGTCTATTGAGGACTTTTAAGACAAATATACACAATGGTGTTAAAATTACCAAAGAGATATAAATTTGTAGAGAAGATTAAAAACATTCAACAATAGATCACAAATCATTATTACAATGTTTAACAAGAAAAAACTACAACTTGGGAAAAAACTAGCTAACATAATTCTATTAGTCCCTTGACTAAAACTCGACCAAGTTGGCCAAGTGAGCCTTCACTATTCACCTCCTTTGCACATTACAATGAAGTCTTCCCAAACATTTTAAAGGCTTTCGTGCAATTTATTGACACAAACCATGGGAAACCCAAACCATGTGCTAAAAACCACTTTGGCACACCCAATGCTCTCCTCTTCATAACTGGGTTTTTTGGTTGCATCTCACTATGTTAGACCTCTGTTTCCTCTCAAGATGCTTACTTTGCAATCTCCATGCATATTCACTCATCCATAGGTAGGGAAAATTTGAAGGATGGAAATTTATTTTAAAGTTTAGGAACCTTGGCATATCTCACTAGTACATAATATGCACTTTGTAAAATGTTTGGCAATGTTTTTGTAAACGTATTCAAATTTTTTAATAATTTTATATAGTCTCTATATAAAATTTTGGCGAATTTTTAGGTAAAACAAATTATACTATAAAATTTGGGTGAATAATTTTAGAAAAAATGGAAATTAACGAATCTTTTTTATTGGAAAAAGCATGAAAAATTAGCCCACTTGCGAATATTAGCCCCTAAAATTTTCCCTATCCACAGGATGGACCCATGCATGCTAGTCATCTTGTACATTCCATGCTCAATTCCACATTGGCCTATTTATTAGGGCTTCTCTCAACTTCGACTTCAATGTTGACATTTGCAACCACCATCTTCTTGTCCAAACCATGATCTATTGGCTTTGATATCATATTAAAATTACCAAAAAAATATAATTTATTAAAAAAAAACAACCACTCAACAAATCACAAATCATAAACACAATATTTATCCTAAAAATATCCCCTTCAAAAAAACCTAACAAAATCCTATTAATCCCTTAAGCAAATTAATAAACCATCCATCCACAACTCAAATTAATAAACAATCATCCAACAACTCATTGTATAAAAAAACACGTTCATGAATGATTCCAATTTTATGATTTTACAAAGGTTGCTTATCTTTTCTTTTAAAAGTTATGAATGATTAACAATTTCACCAATCAGCCAAAGAAACAGTGATTTGATTTTGACATATCACCAATACTTCTTTCATTTCTTTACAATAAAGATAAAGCTTTTATGCTGACTTGGATTATAGTTAATAAACGATAGAAACTTTATCATAATTTATTCAAGTTGAATGTTATGCATATTTAGATTTATAATATTTCGAATTATCCAGGTTGTAGTTTAATAATGATGTAACATGGGTCAGGGTAGTTGGCGTTTGAAAGAAAGATTCCCCTGATAATGGTGGGGCCTGGAGAATTTAATGTCATTATAACTTTTAATGTTGTTTGGACTTTTATCACGTTACAATTAATGTTAGGCCCACCAAAGTACGAAATTTGCTTAAAACCCTAAAAAAAGGAGAATATCTTTTACACAATAATGCAATGTAAAGGCAACATATGTTATAGTGGTTAGCTTGATGATGATGAGACATCACTCTCCAATCTCATTTGCAAAAAGGACCATCAAACATATTATAGTGGGCAAGATAGGTAGCCTATGTGAAATTTTTTAAAATAAAAGAAAGCATAGTGGACAAGAGAGGTAGCCTATGTGAAAATTTTAAAATTAATATTTAGCTAATTTATTATTTTTAAATTGAAGGTGGTAAAATTTATTACAATTTAATGATTGTAGTGGTAGTGAAGACAATCATTCAATTGTTAAGGTTGACTTATTATCGATATTTAAGTAAAACCATGTTATCTAAAATAATTTTTTAGTGATTTATAGAGTGAACATCCACTTATACCAAATGTTTATAAATTTTGGGTAGTTAACATTTTTTCTTACCTATGAGTCTTGCGCCATTAACATGTTTCTTTTGTTTCGTTATCTCTAAAAAAACAAATTTTGAATTGCATTGAAAATTGTTTTAGATCTTATTTTAAACTTAAAATTTATCACTTACAACTACTTTAAATATAAGTTTTATATTTATATTTATATTAGGTAGTTTTAGATTAAAAATATTTTTTACTAAATTCAAGATGTTCAATTTCCTTTCAACATTGGGGAGAAAATGGATGATAAAGTCAAGGATACTCAATTTCCTTCCAACACTTTAAAGCAATTGAAAGATAAAATCTCTATCAAATCTTGTAGTATTGCACAAAAAAAATTCTAATTGACATTAATATATATAATTATGTATAGTTATTTCAATACTTTTTTATATTTTTTTTTTTGTTTTTTTCCTTTTTTTAAAAATGATATTAAAAAACAATTTTTTATTTTTTTAATATATAAGAGTAGTGAAAGATAAGAAACAATTGGATCTTGCCATTTCTTCATAGTGTCATTTTTTTAATCTTGGTTAATTAATTATTAATTTATTTTTCTTTCTATTTATATATATATATATATATATATATATATATACTATATATTTTGAAATTATTTCCTTAACATGATTTTGTTTTTATTATTATAAGTTTTTGGTATTTCTATATATATATATAAAAATTTGGTAGGACTACATCTTCATCATGTCCAATTTCTCACTCCAATCCAGGGATAGCACAAGATTTGAATCCAAGGCTTCAGGTTCGGTGAGACTTCAATTCCACGACCATTGCTAATTGAGCTACCCTAAGTGGACATTCTTTTGAATATATGTGTGTGCGCGTGTGCGTTTTATTTTTATTTATTTATTTTTTCTTGGCTAGTTTGTTAGAATAGTCATACAACTTGTATCAATATGAAGTAATATGAAAATATTAATGATTACACTCTTCATAATATAACTAGTAATCAATACTAAGAAAATGACTAGAATGATAGAGATCACTGAATACAGTGAGTTGAATATGACTTAGTACTACAACTTTAATTATAGTATTCATGTATATTTATTATTTGTTTTTCTATTTTCTATTTTATCTTATTAGTGATTCTTTTGATATGGATTAAGAATTTAATGTTTGGGGAGGGGTGGTTGTCCTTCATTTAGCAAAGCATCATTTCTTTCATGTCAAGATGGGATTGGGTAGTGGTATAAATAACTAGGTAGAGATTTGTAACGTGCATATCGCTTATTGCTTTTGCACAGGAAAAAAAGTGTGAACAACTTCAACTCTCTGATGATTCTTTGTTGGTGGTGAATTGGGTCAATGAGAATCAATTGTGTCAGAACATATCCCTTATTCATATTTTGGAGGATATTCTAATATCGAATCACATTTTTAATTCCTTCACATGCATGCATGTTTACATGGAACATAATGGGGTTGTTAACAAGCTTTCTAAGGAGGGTCTGCATATGGATCAAGGTTTATGGCATGTGACTGAAGTTGTTGGAGCAAAGCATTATCAGTTCTTTCAAAGGTCTTACATGGACAAGATCCTTCCTGCAGATCATGTTAATTTTTGGTTTTTATGCATCACTATTTTTTATATATTTTGGATGCCCCACAAGATAATTTTGTATGTGTCTCATAGATATTTATGTCACTGTTAGCAGTGGTTTTTGTCTGTCAACATTATAGCATACACCATATTTTTGATTCATGTACAATTTTGTAGGTCCCGAGGATGTGGTATAATGGTTAGATGGGGAGGATTGGTCTCCCCAGGTCTTGTGGTCCAATCCATGGCTGGACTATGTATGCCTGAGAGTTGCTCCAGGGACGATTTCTTCAGTTGGGGGACAAGAAAATCGTTCTATATTTTTTATTTTGACTATGTTATGCCACTACAAGATCTAGGCAATGTCCTAGTGGATGCACACTTTATGTGTGTATATACAAAATGTGTTTTCTTTCACGCTTATGAATAGAAGTACATTTTTTTTGAGGAATCTATCTATCTATCTATCTATCTATCTATCTATCTATCTATCTATCTATATATTATATATATATATATATAATATATAATATAAAAATATATATATATATATATATATAAATATATATATATAATATAATATATATATATATATAATATATATAAAACTCAGAGAATCAACAACTATAATAAGTCTCATATTGCATGACATAGTCCGTTCGCTCAAGTTGTTACCACTATACCTTTAGGGGCCCACGACCTATCCTCCTCTTCATAGACTGAGTCACGATCGGGGGATTGAACCTTGGAACTCTTGGTTTGCATGATTTTACATCACTTCGATCACCAATTGAGTTGCTCTCATAAGGCATTATTATTAAAAGATATTAATGTTACAAATCTATTTATTTAATTTCTATATCTTGATTGGAGAAACAGAAACCAAGTGGAGAGGGAATTATGCCCATTAGCTACCACTTAAACTATTGTCATTTCACATATTTAAAAATATATATTGGAAAATATATAATATATACATTTTTTTTTTCCATATATATTATTTATTAAAATAATTTATTATATAATAAATTTGATATTTTTTTTTTTATTATTTAATATATTTTATTAAAATTAATATATTTATTTAAATAAAATGGAAAAAATATAACTTTTAAATGTATTTATCCTCATAAAAATCCCATCAAATGAAAGCTTTTTTATATAGTGATGATTATATGTTAAACAAATTTAGCAGAAAGGTCAAAAACATAGAATAACACAATCCAAACAAAATTTCAAGAATAAAAAATTCAAAATACTTTGTAAAGGTTAATGAATGTAATTTATTTCTTTAATTTTAGAGTTATTATTTTCATATTGAAAATTTGACATGAAGTAAAATATATTTTAGAGTGTAAAATTGTTTGTTTTGTTTTTTGCAAATAATTTTATCTTGAAATTTTATATGTTTAGTAACAATAATTTATATTGATCAAATATGAAAAATACAGAAAAATTTACCATAGTCTTATTGGATGAGGAAGTACAAAAATCTTAGAGTTTTCATGTTTTTATTGTAATTTAGATTGATAATAAAAAATATATATAGTAAAACTAATTGAAAAAGTTTAATTAGCTCAAACCCATTGTTAAAGGAGAATCAACAAGAGAAGCTCAATGCACAAGGAAATCAACTAGTATTTCTTGAATCAATTAGAGTTGACCAACACCCGTATACTTATAGCATAAGGGGCGAGGATTCGTTAATTTCATTGATGTGGATAAGATATTTGATGATAATACTTGAAAGCAATATTGAGCTGAATATAAGACAATTGTTTGTGAGAGGATTTTCGATGTAGCATTCATGGATTTGAGGCTTTTTGACTAGACAATTGTCATTGGTTGCAAGGTGAAGTCAAACCATTAGGTAATTGAAGGTCACATGAAGGAAAATAATAATGAAGCCTTAGAGATGCATATTAAGAAGGAAACTTACATAATTGAGTTAGGCAGCTAGAGAATTGAACAATCGAAAATTCATTAGCACAATTGATTGAGGGATCACAACTGAAGGAGAAATCAAGAATGGGAGAATAAGTTCTTGACCCTTTTTACAAAAAGATTCAATAATTGTAAAAGCATGTGGGATGGGAAGTCTCAAATGCATTTTCACAATTGTAAACATTTGCGGGTCGACCTTTGCAATTAATCCCATAATTTCTTCCACTATTAGGTTCTTTAGTAAAAGTATTATTGTAATGTGTGATTGCCTAGTTTTTTTTTTAATTAATAAATTAGGAAATAAATATAAGGTTTCACATTCACAAGACGCCATATTTTTTTTAATTGAGTCCATGATCTAAATACACTAGGTTATTTTGACTTGCCCATTGGAAAGTGGACTAGTTTGATATGCATGCTTAGTTCTTTGTTTCATAAGGAGTATATAGTGAAAACCACACTTGGATATATATTGAGTGAGGTTCCATAGTGGCTAAAATAAGCCATAGTTAGGACCCAAACTCATCTAAGATTGTAGACGTTTAATAAATCGATGAAGGAAAACTTTTAGGAAATTGGATTCATAGGTAAAAGATATTGTAGAATTTGGTTCAAGCATTGGCCAATAGGAACAAGAATGGAGAAGTAGAAATTGTTGATATGACAAGGGATAAACGAGATAATCTTAAGAAGGATAGCGCTATAACCATTCATTTGGAATATGACCCTCAAACTTCCATAATTCAATTTAAAGTTGAAGCTAATAGAAGAGATAAAGCCCTTTAATGGACATATGGAACCTTGATCAACTAAGTAATTGGTTGAGAAAATTTGAATCCTATTTTAGTTGTTATGGGTTCACATATATGGAATAAAATTATTTTTTTCAATTGAAGGTGTAGGATTGCACACTTTTATGGTGGTAAAACATATTCTAAGAGAATTTTCTTACCAAGCAAAGTGAGCTTGTAGATTGGGAGAAGTTTAAGAAGCTTGTTAATTTCAAATCCTATCTTATGGTGTATGAAGAAAAATAAGTTCAATTCACAATCAAATATAGATATGAACAAGCAATTATTTAATATATAAATGAGTTTAGAAGGAAGTGTGTTCACTTGGATATCAAATAGTTTGACAGGAAGGTCATGATAAAGTACATTAGTGGTTTGTAGATCCAGACCATAATAGAGGTGATACTTTTTGAAGTAAATATTAGTGATAAGACATAAAAAGGCTATGTATAGTTAATGCGAATATGGTAAGAATTTGATTGATGGAACAAGTTCTTTGAATATAGAAGAAAAAAATATCTAGGAAGGAAATGTTTTTTTTTTTTCAAATGTTATACAAAATAAATATTTTCATTATGAACTTTATAATAAGGATGGTGATGAAAAAGACAATTATAGGATGTTATATCACATTATCATTCTTGATATCCAAACAAGAAAGAGATTCTTGAAATCCCATTAGGTTGAAAGTAAGGAAATAGAAGGAACATCAAATGGTGATGACATAGTTTAGTTAATGGCTTAATCATAATTTGTTGATGTAGAGAAGTGTAAGACCTCTAAGAACAAATCCTTGAATGAACTATAGAAGTTAGTTTTTGTGTTGAGGCCTAATAAAATCTTTGCTCAACAATATGGAGAAACTAACATCCGATCAAGGTCCAAACTTAGACCTATACTTCTTTAGTGTGGTGATTCTCACCAGTATGTGGTAACGATCACCACTAAAGGGGTTTTGGGATCAACAACCTATTGATCTAATTTTTATTTAATGTTATTTCTAAGATGAAATATTAATTAATGAAAATGAAAATATCTTTGTATGCAATATAACTACCATTTCTAGCTAAAACTAACCTATCTCAAGAGCAAGATAATAGTTAAATATGAGATTTTCAATGAATTGATAGATTTTTAAAATATTTTGAAACCAATTAGAAATTTAAAAAACCACCAGAACTTAATTATTTAAACAAATAGTTATTTAAATAATTTAGTTCTAATTATTCATATAATATGAATAATAATGTAACTCATTCTTCCTAATTGTAGTGCAAGAAAAAAATTACATATTTATGTAAATCACTATACTAATAGCAATTAAAGGAAAGACAACATGGATGAATTTATGTATTCAATTGTAATAATAATAATAATATCAAATAGTTAAAGATATAAATTAGTCAACAAACTATGGTCTTCAATTCCATACAAAGACTTGACAATAGTGTAAAACGTCTACTAGCCTGAATTTTCAACCCTTCTCTCGACTCGAGAAGTTCTATATATACATCAAAATGCTAATAGAAAAATCACATCAGGGATCCTAATTTGACCACATTTAACTGACAAACTAGAAATTTTCTATAGTAGAGAATATTGTTGCACATTTTTAGGGTTTGATATGCCCTCTTGACTAGATGTTTTCTGTCTCTTGTAACTGTCAATGTAAGCCTACCACTTGGAATGCATGTGTTTGAGTTGTATGACTTTAGATAGAGTTGTCCACGTTTAGTTCATATGAATAGAATTTTTCGATGGTTTTTATAATTTTCTTTCATTTTCAAACGAATATTATTAATTAATTTGGAGCAAGCCAATGGATTAATAAGAAATTGATTAATATTTTTCCATGTCTAACTTCTAATTTGTTGCATTTGATTTTCTACCTCTTCCCTCTGTCTTTGAATTTCAGTGATCCAAGGGTCACTGATTACTGCCTTTCCCAAGAATTGTACATTAGATATGGAAAAGTAAATTATTATATGCACAGGGATTTCATAGAAGTTTGAGAATAAATTTATTGATCATGTAATTAATTCTTAGAAAAAATTCAATTTTTGAGAACAATATTCTAGTGCAAATTGCATTTTAGTTTCTCTAGCTTTGATATTCTTGCTAGTTGTTGTAGCGACTACAATCACCCTCCAAAATTTTGCCTTAGCTTCGTTTTGGAGCCTCCCTACCAACCATTCTTAGCAGCATGTCTTGCACTGTCAAGTACATATGCTTCATTTGTTTTTTAGTGGCTTGCCAGCCTATGCATGTCAGTTTACTTCAATCCCTTCACAGGTTGCCATTCCAGACTTAAGCTGATTGCTGGCTGAGCAGCTCCCTAAAAAAATTGCACAATTCTGGAGGGGAACCAACCTTCCCTCCATAAATTGCGCAAATCTATTGGGCAGCTTGTTGGGCTCAGAAATTGTGTAGAACTATCAGACAAGCTTCCTTGAAAAAACTGCGCAATCTGGTCCAACATTGCAGCTCAGCCCGAAAATTGCGCAATTCTAGGCAGCAGTCACCTGCTAACCCCAGAAATTGCACAATCCCTCTGGGACAGCTAGCACAACTCAGCTCAGAAATTGCGCAAATACCTCTCCCAATCTTGCAGGTTGTTGCATGTGCCTTAGGTTGACCGGTTCCACCTGGGACCCAACAAACTTGATTTGCATGCATAGGTTTCTTTTCCCAAATCGAAAAAAGAAACATGCAAAAAGAATCCCTAGATTTTAGGGATATATTTTTAGCAGCTGGAGGTTACATGAAAAGATCATTTTAGAAACTTCCTTGCAAGTGTCGCTTTTTCCTAGATTTGTGGCATTCACGTCATAAGCCTCAAACTTATTTATTCGACACTTCAGAGCTCATTCTTCACATCAATCTTGGAGCTCTGACATCCCACAACACATCTAGGAGTCTTCGACACATTCAACTCAACTATTTCCAGGTAAGTTTGCTTTACTTTCCTTTTGCAACATTTCTGTCGCTTTTTGTGTTTTTGCTTGTGTGAGTGTTGTATGCTTGATTTATGTGAATGCTTGCTATCGTTTGCATCCATGTTAGCATGTGCAAGCACTGTTTCAGTTTTCTTTTGCATCTCACTGCAATCGCATACATGACACTATTTTTTCTACTGTAGTTGCCGATTTGGCGACCCGTTTCACACACATGCGTGTTTTCCCGTTTTCTGAATCTTGCATCTGCTATTTTCATGCATGATAATTCACTGTTGCCTACACTCATTTTCACCATGCATTCAGATCTTCATATGTTTTCAATCGCCCATCGGCGGGTTTGGGCAACCTTGGCTTGGGTCTTGCCTTGCACCGACAACATTGTGCATTTCTGAGAGGGAAGGCTCTGCCTTCCTCCCAGAAAATGCACAAATCTAGCCAGAAACTACCCTTCAGGCTTGCTTTGCATTATTCTGAGAGGCAGTGCTCTGCTGGCTCAGAAAATTGCGCAATGCAATCCCTGGGCCTGCATGGCTTACTCACTAAAATTGCACATTGTGCAATCTCAACACCCAATAGGTCAGCCTGGATTGTGCATTGTACAATTCCAAAAATCAACTAGCCTACCGACAGTCTGGACTACTTTTTGTGCAGTTCCGATAGTCAATCTCCCAGCCTCCCTGTGAACATTGCACAATCCTTGCCATCAGTCTCTCGTGTATGTTGCATGACAGTCCTCAAGTTTTCTTTGTTTTCAATTGACGAATTTCTTGCCATGCATGTCGCCATGTCTCCAGGTATAGTAGGTGTTCATATGTTTCTTAGAAGTTCAAGTTCAATGGCCTCCAAGAGAGCAGGGTCAAAGGACACCGATGGAAGCGCAATTGGAGAAGCAGTTGAGTAAGTGTCTATGAGTTTATTGATTTACGAAAACACAATGCTGATCGTAGATGAAGACATCAAGCTGAAATGGCAAGATATCAATGATACATTCTCAAGAACATTTGGGGAAGATTTGGAAGACCACAGGGTCTATGTGAACATTCACAAGTCTGGCTTGTACCGGATTACATGCAAGTATCCCATGTTTCCAATGCGTAGACATGATACATTGGATTGTCTTGCACACTGATCCCAAGATGATGGTGTTAAATAGTGTCAACGGGACAAAGATTACTACCTTAATGGCATAAGGCTATCAACAGATGTAGCAATTGCTGAAGCTAGTGATCATAATGGTGACACCCTTCAACATACCCAACAGGAGTGTAAACTCCAGGGATATCTTGAAGAGCTAGGTGAAGGAGCCAATCAAGTTCAGGATGACACCCAACCAGATTTACAAGACGAAGATACTGCAGAAGGAATATTAGTACTTGGTCATCTTTGCATGGCGCTTGTATGAACAAGAGAGCAGGAAGACCTTCTTATAGAGTTGGGTGATTGCATTTGACCAAATGGCCAGTGAAGGAAAAGCATGCAATTGAATCGACATGTTGGCTCACAGGCTGAAGGAACATGTAACAGGAGCTCGACAACTGCCCAAAGGTTAGCTAACAGAAATATACATGTCTGCATACATCTTGGATGAAATATGTGCCCCTCAGAATTTCCCAGGCTTGAAGTGGGAATGGACATCAATGGAAACCTCTATAAACACTTATTGGAAACTGTTTTCTAAATGTAGCTTCCACGGAGTCATCACACAGTCATTAGACCATTTTTTCACCCTGGTGTACAAGATGATATTTTAGCAGGATCCTCCTTGCATGTCGAAGGTAGAAATGGATGCAATGATTGACATAGTAGATTAATTTGGCTCACCTTTTGGCACCTTCATACGGATGTACAACGCGGAGAAGCCTACATATGTTTCACCGAAGTTTGCCATGGAAAAGCTTGTCATGCAAGCAGTGTTGTACCATCTCGACAGGACTATTAGCTAGACTGCATCGGAAGAAGAAGGCACCCTGGTCCACTCTTCCATTGTGGATCGGGTTGTACGAGATACAAAATCTCAAGCATACAGATGCCGATATAGAAGAATTCAAAATATTTACTTTCGACACTAGAAGCTTTAATCCATATGAACCACATTGCTTTGTAAAGGATCACTGCGTGAGAGTGAAATTTCCTTGGATCCATGGGGCATGTCATTATGCTGAGGAAGACCCATGGAGATATTGTCACAGCTTCTCTAGGCCTAATGAGCCATTTGGCATCGCTGTGGAATGGTTAGCGAAGTAGCATCTAGGAGAGTAGTAGCAACATTAGAGGGTAACATACCTGCACGTGACAAAGGCAAGAGAAAGATTGTCAATAGCGTAGAGGTAGAACAAAGATGCAAGTTCAAAGCAGATCCTTTTGTGGAGAAACCAGCTTTGAAGATAGAGGCGACATTGCAACAAGAGGAACGCGAAAAGGTAGAGAGATAAATAAAGGATGGAGGAAACAATGAAGGAGTTGCAAGAGTTGAAGGAAAAACTTCGAAATAACATGAGCTGCGCAGACAGGAGAAGGAAGCGTAGCAGAGACAGATGCAACAAGGGGCACAACATGCACAAATATATGAATAGCACCCATACAGGTGGTAGACTCATCCGAGCAACTGGCATAAAGCAGACAGGGTGAGTAGTCGCAGGAGCATAACTTCACTCAAGAGATTGAACGAGTACTTGAAAATATGGATACGGAGATGGAGCAGCCAGAGTTAGAACAATACATCGAACTCATGCCTTACTAACAAGAGGTCGACACGCCAGCTTCACTGGATAAGGGAGCAGAGCAAGTCCTGAGCGACCAAGGAGATACTGAGATCCTTGGAGACAATTTGGAAGAAGTGATGCACAACATATCATTTGACGAGTCACAACATAGAGTTGTGCAATCACGCATAGTGTCTACTTCGGATGTCCACACATGTCCTGCATAGTTTGAATAATGAGTGATCATATCTGATGTGTGCAAACATCCAACAACATTGGTCGATTCTACCAGAGCATATGTCGAAGCCACTAGCTCGAGTGTTCGCTTCTTGATAACAGAGAATGAGCGAATGGCTAAGGAGTTACAGACAACTAAGAAAGGAGGAGAACATGTTACAACATCTGCCACAACAGAGTTGAAGAAGGCGATACTGGATGAAGTATCATCCCTTGAGACACTCATGCATATGTTGTATTCCAGATTTGGTACTGTGCATAAGGCAGTTGTCCATCTTAACGGTTGGTAGCAACACTATTCCAGGAGAGCACATATCTTGTCAAACCTGCCTACTTCTGTCGATCACATGCGAACATGGAAAATGAGATATAAAGAAGCCCCGTTACACTTGCCCAAGATGATGAAACACATGGTGGTTGAGTTGAAGGCATGCATCCAGAGTCAGATCCAGAACTATGAAGAACTCCCACAACTCATCACTAGTTTGCAGGCTTCCCATGCACGGGTGTTTAGAATCATGGATGTTGTTGTGCGCAAGCATGCAATCCCATCTATTGGGAAACTCACCAAGGAAAAGTCATTGAATCAAGTTCGATTGGAATTGGAAACATACTTTGACAAGTTGATGCGCATAGCCACCAGCACAGACTTGACGGTCAGTGCAAAAACTATGCATCAATATGTCGCTGGTTCGGCCGCACTCAAGAAAATGATGCACATGTTATCAGACGAGTTGGACAGAGGAGCCAAATCAGTGTACCTAGATGTAATAGAGGTAAGAGTTTGTTTCCAATAGGATGTCACCACAGAGTACACAAACACCATCGCGGACTACCAAGCTTGGCATTAAATCGCCACTGTCAACCATCGTGAGGATGTCGAAGAGTTGGTCTTCCAATAGTTGTCCAAGTCTTAGTGATGTCTTGCATGGCTTGCTCAAGCCATTTTGTCTCACATGGATACGTGTACAGATTGTATGTAACATCTTGTAAAGTGAACGTCCAAGTGTCGATAGTCAAATGTAACAACCATAGAGTAGTTGAAGAGTCATGAGGGTAGGTGAACCGTCACAAAGGGGAATGTCAAGGGTCACTCCAACCTTTGTTATTTATATTATCTCATAACTCATTGTAGAGGCTTTTGGTCAACCAAGATTTCGATAGGAGTATCTTAGAGAAATCTTGGAGAATATTGTAACAAGCCTTGGCTTCTCCACAGTGCAGAGCTAGTACACCTCTTTGGAGGAGTAGGCAGTAGTGATTGTAACGTTCTGCTTTCGGGACTAGCGGTTGGTCATGGTTGTACTATATGATTGGAACTTTCACTTCTTAATATAACATAACCATCACATTTCATGCATATGTTGTTATTTTATTTTAGTTAACATGGTTACTCTAATGATATATTTATATGTTTGCTTACACATGTATGTATAAACTCTTTCTGTATATGTATGTATGAATCTTACTGAAATGTGTTGTTGGTTTAACAATCACTTTGGATTTTTGGTTCACCTTCCTTCCAATTTGTGATGCATCTTTGCTCGTGTGTTCCCTTCCAAGTTGCGTGTTTACACATGTTTCCAAGGGGCGCACTCATTCCACCTTCCGTGTGTTAGAACCATTCATGCACCTTCCTTGGCTTGTTGCACATGTCACACCCTTTCTACCAACAAGGACATCTTACTTATCTCCGCGTGCAACTGCGGTCAAGGCGATACTGTACAACCCACTACTGGGACTCCTAAACCAAACGGTCTGAGCTCTAGTTGGGACTTCTTACCCGGGAGATCCCTTGACATGTTGGCAGGTCCAACACCATCAACATCAGTGTACTTGGAGCCAATTGATACTTTATTTGTCATTTTTTAAGCCTCTAAAAAGCATTCTGTAATTTTATAAGCTCATATAACTTGGAATTAATACAATTAGAGAATTGGATGCGGTTTTTATGATATTCTTGAATTTGACTTAATTGTTGGTAAATTCCTCTTGAGATTTCCCAAGTTGTTCATTGAACCAGAATTGCTTCTTTTTTCATAAAATCTAGATTAAACAACTTTTCTTGTAAATTCTTTTCATATATAGATATATGATATATATATATTACAGTATTACAATCATGCTTGTATATTTCTCCTAAATCATAGAATAATCTTCATTATGTTGTTTTTCTAGATAATAAATCTCTTTTTGATATTGTTGTTGAAAGGAACTGATATTTTCTTGAGACTCATCTTGACTAACATAATTTTGATGTTGAAGGTTGGATTCAAGAGCCTCAATATTTGCTATTTTTTTTTTTAATAATATCTCTTAAATTCTTTACTAAACATTTGTTGCAATGTTCAAAGGAACCAATAGAATCTACCACTTTATTTGCAAACTCTTCATGGCCTAATTTGGAAGCATCCCAAATAATTTCTTGTTTGGTAGGAGATTTTTCAATTTATCCTACCTTTCTTTTTTTGGACCTTCCTTTAACAATGGATTTATTTTTGTTGCTAAATAATTATTCATTGAGAAGGACTTCTTCCTACTCGATTGGCTCAATATCATCTACATGGATGATAACGAAGGAAGGAATTTCTGGATAAATCAATATAGGTGTTTTCGTAATTGTAGTTGTTTTATTTGCCAAAAACAATTGCATTTTGCAAAGCACGGGAGGCCTATCATTCCTTGTACAAAAGTTGAATACTAGGAAGAGCTCATGAGATAAGCATATGGCTTCTTTAAGAACAATGTATATGAAAAAATTTCTAACTAGAATGAAATGTTGAGCAAGGACAACATCCTTGAAGAGTTCTTCAAACTATTAAAAGAAAAGCAACCAATATATCAACTAATTGAACTATTAAATATATTAAGAGGATGAATAGAGGATAAATGACCATTTAAGAGTCTTCATCAATTCAACCAAGAAAATATCTATGAAAACCATGACCCACAAATCAACCTAGAAATCAATGGTAATATGGTAAATCAAGTCATGGTCAACTTTAGATTTCAGGTCAATATTCTATTTCAAGATACTTGGGTGAAATTAGGTAGATCAAAACTAGAAACAACTACAAATTTCTAAAATTTATTAGATAAAATATTTTTGGAACCCATTGGTAATTTAAATACTATCCAAACTAGAATAATGGGTATCTAGAAATTTTTTTGACTTTGAAGTTAAGGGATACCTTCATATTCAACATTGGTCAGAAAATGAAAGAAATTATTTTCTTGGAGAGGGATAAAATAAAAATGAAAGGAAGGGAAGCCTTAGATCGAAACTTAGGACAATGCGAAAGACAAATAACTCTATCAAGTCATCCATGAAGATGAGGATATTATTGAGCCAAATTTTGAAAGCGAGATTTCAGTTGATTCACCCTTATCCATTGGCTAAAATCAGACATTGAATTGTATGAATGACAATTGGAAAAATATGATTCAAAAGGAAAATAATGTTGGTCTATTGAATTAATCCCAATTGGAATGATAAACCATGTTTTTTAGTAAAAGAAACACCCATCATCTATGGAAAGAAAGTTAAGCAAACTCCAACTTTGGTACCAACAGACTTAAAAGTTGGGTCGGGTATTCCTTTAAGATTTGATGAATGTGACTCTCCACTGAATCATATTGAAAAAGTATCAAAGATAGTAGATGACCAAGGGAGGATGCAAATAATTTTCCAAAACTTTACGGGACAAGCAACCCAATCCTAGGATAATCATGCCCCCCAAATTAAAACTTGGA
This sequence comes from Pinus taeda, assembly GCA_000404065.3. Taxonomy (NCBI): domain Eukaryota; kingdom Viridiplantae; phylum Streptophyta; class Pinopsida; order Pinales; family Pinaceae; genus Pinus; species Pinus taeda. Next base: position 141,103 of record APFE030151385.1, on the reverse strand, counting down.
TGAAAACATCAACATAGTTTGTTGAGTCATTTGGCAAAAAAAAGTTATCGGCAGATCTAAAATTTTGAAATTCAATCCAAGATGTGATCTTGCTGAAGATATCAACGTCGTGAAAGTGAGTGGGAAAGGATTGGCTATAGATATGAAAGAGTTTGGCAATACATGCTCCTAGAGACATTGGATGACTTGCCGAATAATTTCCAAGGAGAAACCTTCCAATGAAATGAATTAAAAAATAACTTCATAAAAGAATTTGAATTCTGATGAGAGAAAAAATAACTATGACAAGCAACACAAAAGCTACACAACTTCCTTGAAGGTCCAAATCCCATCAAAACAAACAAAAAAGGAAAATATAGGTCAAACCTACTTTGAATTCGAATTGTAACCAACTATCATGCCATGATCAAATTGATCAATCAAATTCTTGACCACACATGAATAATATTTAATCCGTAGGGCATATTTTTCGATGGAAAAAACTTATTGAAAACACAAAAGAAAATGAAAACTTTATTAAAAGTCTTAAAGGAAGACAATGAAAATTGGAGAAACCTGACTTCCCACAACCTTACCAAAAAGTCAAAATTAGTGATAAGGAGCTTGAGGAGGTGAAAGCCCCAAATTGGATGGAAGTGGATCTAAAATCCAAAGAAGACAACATCTCTAGTGACGGTCGACTACAAATGATCTGACTAGGTGATTTCTAGTTGCACTAGCACACCAAAATTGGTTGACCTACTCAAAGAATATCTAGATGTATTTATTAGACACTATAAATATTTAAAGGGTCTCATAAAAGAAATGGGTGAAATGAAAATTGATTTTATCCAATGAGTCAAGCCAATAAAGAAAATATTTTACAAATTGCCTCATAAATATAAGCCCATAGTTAGAAAAGAGATTGAAACATCGCATATCCTATAAAAAAATTAGAATGTGCTTGTCCCATGGTAGTTCAACCCAAAAGGCATGACCCAAAGAAATTGAGTATTTGATCCTTCTGCAAAGGGATTAAAAAAATTATTGTAATAGATTTATTTGGACCTCATTCACTAACGAAATAATAAATGAGGTGACAAGCCATGAATGATATTCTTTCATAGAAATGTTTTTTTTCCATACCCATTAGAATATTGTTGGGCCAAATCATATGCAAAGATATAATTAAAGTTGTAGTGGCAAAGATAAAAGTGATCCTCAACTTGAAGCCTCTGTGAAATGAAAACTAGAGAAAAAATTTATTGGGACATAATGGATATTATAGAAAACTTATTTAACAATACTTGGACATCACATTCCATATCGATGAATAACTGAAGAAATATGTTGAGTATGTATGGAGCAAGGAATGTAATGAGTCTTTGAGTTATTAAAAAGTATATTGGTGGAGGAAATAATACCAAAATTCCTCGATTGAGCCAAGATATTTCATGTCCATGTCTATGTATCTAACATAACATTCATAGCAATATTATCCCAACTAGACAATGATATAATCTACCATCTGAATTCCTATACTAGTTGGAAGTTTAATAGAGAATTTTTTTTATTCAACTACAGAGCTAGGATAAATTTTCATGATCTTTTCTTTGCATAAATTTTGACATTATATATTGGCTAACCCATTTACATTTTTTATGAATCACCAAGCCTTAAAATACCTTTTGAACAAACCAATGCACCAAGGAAGAATGAGTTGATGGTTTCTATTATTTCAATACTTCAAGTTTAACATAATAGTCAGACCAGGAAAGAAAAAAATCGAGCCTCACCACTTATCTCATCTCGACTCGAGGGAGAAACTAGTCAACATTGATGAAAACCTTCCAGATTTACATTTTTTCAAAATTGAACCCACTCCAGCCAAGTTCACTGAAAAAGTTGGATTTTCCACCAAGGCAAAGCCCCAAGGATATAATAGAGAAGATGAAAAAGTGCTAGCTATGAAGGTTGCACTATTCATACTAATGAACATATAGTTGTATGAATTAGGACCTGAAAACATACTTAAAAGGTGTGTACTTGAGAATATAATGAAAAAGTATTATAGACAAAGAAAAGAAGGGTCTAACAAGTGGCCATTTCAAAACTTACACTATAGCAAGGAAGATTCTCCAAGTAGGTCTATGGTGGCCAACCTTATTAAAATATTGTCGGACAATAATAAAAAATGTGATATTTGTCAGAGAATGGGCCAATCATTATGGAAAAATGAAATTTCATTGAAGTCAATCCACCCAAGTTTTCCTTTCGAAATATAGTCCATGGAATTCGTTAGTCCATTCCCAATAAGAGAAAAATGAGCATATGAAAAATATATTATAACTATAGCTGAATATGTAAATAAATGGGATTAAGTAGAAATGGTTGAATCATGTTGAGGAAGCCCTGGAACAACTTCGGTTGAGTTGCTATCCTGGAGCCTAGGTTGGGAAAAACACTCTGGAACCCTTGGTGGGTTAAGTTACTAGTCCCTGGAGTCAGGTTGGAAAAACGCTCTGGAGCCCTAGAAGGCTAGGGGTTGAGTTACTAGTTCCTAGAGCCCTGGACAACTTGGGTAGTGACTAATCTCGTTGGTGTTAGTGATGTACAATTATGAGATGGAATCATTGGTTAAGGGTTGAGGTGGCTTGGCCTCTGGAAGCCCTGGTTTGGTTTGTTTGGTTTATTCCATGAAATCCCACATTCATGCTTGGAATATGGCACGAGGGTGATTGGATGAAAGAGGGATTTGGTTTAGCCCAATATATGGTTGGGTGGTATGTGGAAGTCCCTGGCATGGTTGGTATTTTCTCATGTTAATAAGAGCTATTATTCTATCATGATTCATGTTTATGTTTATCGATTATGTTGGAAATATTATGGTGAGTTTCCATGGTTTATATGCTAGTTATTTGTTGGTTATATGCTGGTCATATGATGTATATTTTTTGTGGCTCTTGACACATTTGATGAATATATACAGAATGCATGGAATAACAAGTGTTGTTATAGCTAGCCAGAGAGGGTTAAGAGCCTTCTCAGTGATTCTCAAATGGATATCAGACTATTATGATCAGATATGCATTCATGACGTGTAAATTACATGTTTTCCAAGTGTTTGATGAAATGTTTGTTATGTTCTAGGAAATCTAGGTTAATTTCTACCTTTAAGTTTGTATGTTTAGCCTTGTTGTCATGTCATTAATGACTCTGAGAAGTTTCAAGAAGTTATGGGCAGTGTTCTTGAGGCTGACTTGGAATTGAGGCTCATATCTTAGGACCACACACTATGAAATGGACATTTTGGGTCACAACTGTACTTAGGCAGGCTTGTGAGTGCGATTGGAGACTTTCAACCGCATGGAGGCCTTGTCATGCATGAAGTTGGGGGTTAAATTGTGTGAAAAATAACCCCAGCTCACGGTTTGGTCACCTGGGGTGGTCCTTTGGCCCCTGAGTGTCTTGTAGCCCTAAGGAATGTTGTGAGTTGTTAGTAAGTGGTCAATGTTAGGCCCCACTTCCTTAACTCGAGCTAGGAGGTCGGGTCATGCCGCAATAACTCTTCATCTCATGTTTACCCTGGAAGGACAGTGAAATTGGGTAAATATGGGTGGGGCATTATAGGGTGGTATCAGAGTGAGTTTCCATTCTCTTTGGGTAATATATTATACCACAGGTTGGTATAAGAGCATGGTTCAAACACTTGGACTAGATGGGCTAAATTCATGTTGTTATCCATGCATTGTCATGGTTATGGTTATTCATGCATAATAGGTTAGATATGCATCATGGTTGTCATTGTATGCAGTTTATGCCATCATGATGCTGTTGGTATGTTATGATGCTGATATGTTAGCTGAGATGGAGTAGGAGATGTAGATCATCAGAGCGAGGTTGCAGCACTAGACCTCAAGGTAAGAGTAGATTGTCATATAGGTTTTTATATTGGGCATAAAAGCATGTTGGTTAATGTATGCACATTCTATCGTTGTTGTGGTTACATGCATGATAGATTTTAGTTAATCAATGTGATCATATGCACTTGCTTCGAATAGTCATGAATGGTAGTAAATTGTTGTTATATGCATTGCAGGCATGTGCATCATGATTATAGTCATTACATTTAAGATCTTGATGTTGTATGTATCATGCTAGTCTGGATTGTCCTATGTAGATGGTGGTTATGATTTGATATATTTGTGATATTGTGTCATACTAATCAGGACTGACTTGTGCAGATGTGATGACTGTTGAGAAATATGGGGGCAACAATTTAGGTGACTTCTCTTACTTTGATAACTGCTTGTGATGCATTTTTATTAACTTAATTACATTATCCTTTGTCTTGATTATGTTTAGTGTTATTTTCATCAAACAACTACCAAATGATAAATAACAATAAGACAAGAGGACACAAGATATAAACGATTAGCCAGGGCTGAAACCTCTCCAACTGAGAGGAGAAACCACAAGAATTATTCACTTTTGATAGAACTTCAATTAACGAATTCCAAGAACTATGACCCTTGACTAAGATCCCTCTAATACCAAGTCAAATATTTCCTCTTTGATGAGTGTTCCTTCCAACAACTTCAACCCCAACAGTTTCTTCTTGTTGGCTTGATGGGTCTTGACCCAGGTTCAGAGTTAGTTGCGCCGACCAACAAAACCCTAAACTGCTGGCCCTTTTGGAAACAACCCACGTAGCGCAGGTTGCAATCTCACCCGAATTAGTATTGGGGGATGGAAGAACAAGGTTTCTACATGTAGAGGTATGTGTGATGGGTTTTTGTTACTTCTAGGGATTTATCCCAACCTTTGCGGACCCTAAACCTTAAAATATATAAATCACAATAACTTATACAAACATAATCCAACACTTCATGAAACACTTCAAACATTCACAATATAAAGTAAACATGTAGATCTACCACTTTTGTGCATCAATTAAGTGTTTCTTCAGATAAATGCAGAAAACAGAGTGAATACATATACATTTCTTAAATAAATATAAAGGCATAAATTCACAATTGTAGCTCCAAAAATATTCTTTATTGATATAATATTTATGTTACAAACTCTTCTTCCTTGCACACATGGCTGCATGGGCTCACACACTCAGCTTGCACAGTTACCAAGGTCTCTGTGCACTCAGTTGTAAGAGCCTTCCCGTTCGCCTAAGTACAGGAAACAAGCTTTCCTGCCTTAGATTACTTGCCCATACAATGTTCTTCTATTCCTTACTGACCTCCTATGACTCACTATGACTTCTTTATATATCTTCTTCTTTTACAATACCATAGTTCATGAACCATGGGTGGGTCACAAAACATCCTATCTTCTAAATAACTAAGGGAATAAAGCCCCTTAGACTTTTATGACCTTTGCGCTCCGCTCCGTCAAAATGTGGAGACTTTACATAATTAAAAAAATCTATTATAGAATTTACCCAGGGGACCCTATCCCAACAGACCCACAACACAATTTCGTGACTCGTCCTCGAGTCACTCAGCTGATGGCACTTCAATCCTCGCTTGCAACTTGTTGAACTCACTCTTTAACACATGAAGGTTTGTTGTTCCTTGTGTAGCAACTTGTTTCACTTCCTCGACCGACTTTTCAGTAGTTGGGCCTTCAACTGCAAGGCCCATGGTCCTTTGAGTTTGTTGTATCCCTTTTAGCTTACTTTGCACTGACAGAGTCAACTGGCTAGCCTCATCTTCCTACGACCATGTCCTTGAAGAGATGATCACTTCCTTACGACACAACTCATCGATTTCATTATGGATGAGATTTCCTTCCTGTAATCTAACGAACCTTTGCACTAGTGCTAAGGTCCGCATTGTTGATCGGATTTCAACATATTGGCACTACTTTTCCCTGATGTATGTGAATATTTTTCAGAGTTGGATCCTCCTGCAGCAAGGTCCATAAGTCCATGGCTTACTCAAATAGATCAGTGCAACCCTTGAATGCATCTTCGAAGGTGGCCATTCCTTCTTTAATAGCAGCTCCGCGCCGCTCTCTAAATTCGGGAGCGGTCACTTGTAGATTCAGTGGAAATTCATCTCTTCGCGATGGTCTCCCTGTCCTCTAACATACATCACATGCTCTGCAATATATTTTTGAGTCTTTATGCATAGTTGGCCACCAAAGTCCCGCACCTAGGATCTTCTACACGGTTGGTCTTCTTGCATAATGTCCTCTTGTTACTCCTCCATGTGCTTCTGCAAGGATACTTTTGTTGGCATTATGAACACAGGTTTGGCGCTATGACATAGGTGTTGTCCTTGATAGAAACTCACTCAGATGACAGATCACTGTTTAGGATCATAGAATGAAAGAAAAAGAGGTATACGCAGGTTCCCCTTGACCAAACTGCGTATACACGTGGGATTGTATACCAAAAGATGCATATGTGTATACACGCACTTTCACGCAAGGAAAAGTGTGTACATGTTGGAAAACTTGGTTTTGGTTCATGGTATTTGGTTCGTGGTATTTTGACCCATGGTATTGATCCAAGGTATCTTGACCAAAGTATTGACCCCAGGTATTTGGTCCAAGGTATTGCTTCTAAGTGGTTTTGGACAATGGTATTGAGTAAGGCCTAAGATTATAAAAGGAGGAGGAGATCATTAGGCAAAGGAACTCAAGCATTGAATATCTAATGAAGAGAAAGATCTAGAATACTGGTGATTGGGTTATGGTGCATAGCTGGATTTGAATCAAGGAGGAACCTGAGCGCTTGAAGAAGGATAACTTCTATTTATGGGTCAAGATCTTATGGTGTGGAGAGAAGTATATTTATGTGGTTTCTGATATTTTATATTTGGCGCATGTATTGATCTGTAAATTTGATGATCTAGGTATAACTGATGTCTGAATAGTTGAAAAGGGTAAATCATCTTTTACAGATTTGTACATAGGTTCAATATAGCAAAGGCGCGTATACACGCTGGTTTAGAAATTCAAAACACCATATACGCAGGTTTGCCTTCATATAACAACGTATGCATGCAGGTTAAAATATTGAAGTAGCGTACATCTCATAAAATATGTTTTAGCTCTTCTGTTTACTGTTGCAGTGTTATGGGTTCTGGTACTGTTACTGTTGCAGTGTTCTGGGTTCTGGTACTGTTACTATATTCTGGTTACAACATTCAGAGAAGTGATTGTTTGATTCATTTTTAGTTAGTACAAGGGAGATTGATTAATGCAGATATATTTTGATGTTTGATTGATGCTATTGATGGATCCAGTCTGAAAATTTATGAAATGTGGTCCCTTGAAGAAAAGAGAAGGTTGTAGCCTTCTGTAGGTCAGCACCTACATACTAGTACATCAGCTAGTACAAGAGTAAAGGGGGTTGTAGCTCCCTTCCAGGGGAAGCTAGAGAACGAGAGAAGGTTGTAGCCTTCTGTAGGTAGAAGCCCGCGTACTAGTATAAGATTGCACCAGTACAAAAATATTGTAAAAAGAAGTTTCTTATTTAAAGAAGATAGAAACAAATTGCAGTAGGTGGTTTTCACCCACATTGGGTTTCCACCTTATATATTGTGTTCTTGTGTGTGATTGTCTCCTCTATTTTTACTGTACCTGTTACTATTTATATGGTTCTGATACACAGATTAAATATCAACTAACTAAATAATAAGTTTACAAGGTATACGCTAGTTTCTCTAAACACAGTTGCGTATATACGCAAGTTGCATTAACAGAAGTAGCACATATAAATTTGTTTATGAAAATGAAATATTGTTAAGTTTCTAATACTGATTCATCCCCCCTCTTAGTATTATTTAGTATTATTTCCAACAATTGCTATCAGAGTAGGTCCTTCAGAAGAAGCTTGATCACTTGAAGGGAGATCTATCATCATGAGCAACTATAAAAGAGAGGCATCCATCAGGCCACCAGTCTTTGATGTCAGCAACTTCGTCTATTGGAAGGTAAGAACCACAACCTATCTTCAATCTCTTGGAACAGAAGTTTGGGATATCGTGGAAGGAGGATACACATTTCCTTCAACAACTTCTACATATAAGACAGGTAAAAAGCAATATGAAAGAAATGCAAAGGCTGTCAATACTCTATTGGGGAGTTTGTCACAATCAGAATTTGTCAAGGTTATGTAGCTCAAAACCTCCAAAGAACTATGGGACAAGATCATTCTAAGCTATGAAGGAGACGATAAGGTAAAACGTGCAAAACTACAATCTCTCAGAATTCAATATGAAACTCTCAAATTGCACAATGATGAAAGTGTAGCTAATTATTTCTTACGTATAGATGAGATTGTTAATTGCATGAAAAACTTGGGTGAAGAGATAAAAGAAGTTACTTTAGTTGAAAAGATTCTAAGATCCCTGTCTTCTAAGTTTGAATCAAAAGTTTCTGCCATAAAAGAAAAGCAGGATCTTCAAAGTATTACTATGTCACAACTGCACGGAATCCTAACTGCTTTCGAAATGAGAAAAGGGGGTCCATCAGATATGAGAGAAGCCGCATTCAAAGCTTCAAGAAAAGGAGAACTCAATGAGACAGGACATATGTCAGAAGGAGAGGAAGAATCAAACTTTGTCAAGAACCTTCAATGAGGCTTTGGAAGATTTAGAGGTAAACTGCCTTTCAAATGTTTTTCTTGTGGAAGAGTAGGTCATTATGCTGCCAAATGTCCTTACAAAGATAAGCTTGATAAAGGTAAGGAATCAACAAAATGGAATAGAAAACAAAGTATAAATAAGAAGAGCTACTATACACATGAAGATAGTGATGGTTTATCAAATAGTGATGAAGATGAAAAATAATAATGATTACAAACTTCTGATGGCTTTTGAAGATGATGATTTCTTGGATGCTTTAGATGAAGATGGTCTCTATGAAGAAATTTCTAAACTTAAAATCTGTCTAGAAGAAAAGATTATGATTGTAGATACTCTAACATTCCAACTTGTTGAAAGGGAAAAACACAATGAAAATTTAGAATGTGAGATTGTGGGTCTAAGAAAAGAAATTGAGAAAAAAAAATCTCTCAATCTTAGCTTTGCTAAAGGATCAGAAACTTTAGATGAAATTATCAAAGTGCAACGTTCTCCTCTGATAAAGACAGGTCTTGGATATACTGAAGAACCATCTCAAGCACAGAAGCCAACAACCTCCAAAAGCTATATTTATGCAGCAAGGAGAAGTGAACAGGTTGACAATCGTTAGCAGAGGCTTAAAGTAGATCACCGGGTAAATCGAGTTCAATCTACTTCAAGGATGAACAGAAGCTATAACCAACCTCAAGTAAATCATTCTTAATTTGCTTCAAGAATGAATGTCAATGGAAACTACAATCATCAGGTCAGTAGATTCGATAATCACAGGAATTTCTTTAATGGCCAATGTTTTTCATGTCATAGCCTTGGACACAAAGCTGCTCAATGTGTTTCCTACAATACCATCATGACTAGAGAAGCATGGAATCAAAGGAATGTGACTGGGATCATGAAAAGTAGCTACAATAACTTTTCTGCTCTTGAAAATGAAATAGAATGCTCTATCTGTAACAACTTTGGTATGAAGACTCTGAATGCAAGAGTAAATTTCGACAAACATCTCAGAAGGAGCAAGCTTCATTGGGTCCCAAAACATGGAAAAAGAAAGAACCGAAAACTGAAAGATGTGGTATAGCCTTATATTCAAAAGGACAAGAAAATCAATGGTACATCGACAATGGTTGCTCGAAACACATGACAGGTGATAAAGAAAAACTTCAGTCATATAGTGCCTTAGAAAAGGAAAGGAAGGTCTCATTTGGAAATGAAACCCTTGCAGTCATAAAAGGTAAAGGCTCTGTTCTTTTAAAAGAAAAGGTCAAAGCTGGGAATGTTATGTATGTTGATGGTTTAAATCATAATCTATTGAGTCTTAGTCAAATGTGTGATCAAGGAAATGAGGTAGTATTTCGATCAAATGGATGTGTTGTTCTTGAGCTTGATACAGGAGAAACAATGATCAAAGGCATAAGAACTCCAAATAATTTATACATACTCAAGGGAGGACAACAACAATGCTATCTAAGAAAAAATGATGAGCACTGGCTATGGCATAGAAGATTGGGGCATCTGAGCTTCCCTCAGATAAGGAAAGCATGCAAATACCAGGCTGTTCGTCATCTTCCTTGCATCAAAATTCCATAAAATACAATATGAAAATCATGTCAATTTGGTAAGCAAACTAGAACACATTTCCCTGAGAAGGAAGGATCATCTAGTAAGCCGCTTGAACTTGTCCATACTGATTTATGTGGTCCATCAAGGAAAAAGTCACCTCGGAGAGAAGAATACTTTATATTGTTCATTGATGACTTTTCCAGAATGTGTTGGATAGGACTTCTAAAGCATAAATATGAAGCACTTGCAAAGTTCAAAGCATTCAAGGCTTTGGTTGAAAATGAAACAGATCACAAAATCAAATGCCTCAGGTCTGATTGAGGAGGGGAATTTAACTCAGATGAATTTTTCCACTTCTATGAAGAACATGGAATAAGAAGGGAATTCTCTACCACAAGGACTCCTCAACAAAATGGAGTGGTAGAAAGGATGAACATAACTATTCAACAAATGGCTTGTACTATGCTAGATGAGTCTGGAACTCCTACAACCTTTTGGGGTGAAGCTTCTTTTGCTGCCGTCATTATTCTCAACAAAAAAATGGTTCAGGTAAACAACACTCAAACTCCTCATGAACTTTGGTATGGTAAGGCTCCTACTGTAAAATACTTCAAAGTTTTTGGAAGCAAATGTTACATCAAAAGGACTGATGAAAAACTTGGAAAGGTTGAACCTAGAGCAGATGAAGGCATTCTCCTTGGTTACTCCTCCCGAAGTAAAGGATACAAGTGTTATAATAAAAGACTAGGGAAAATTGTTGAAAGTATTGATGTTGTGGTTGATGAAGCAGGCGAAAATCCAAAGCAGGTAAAAATTGAAGAGTGGGAAGAAGATGAGGATTATCCTTCCACATTAAATCAGACTAATTATGAAGAAGAAGAAACCAATGAAGCACCAGAAGAGCAAATAACAACAAAATAAAAGACTCCATCCAGATATGTTAAGAAAAATCATCTAGAGACTCAAATTTTGGGTCAGAAAGAGGCAAGTTTATAGACAAGAAGAACTATTACAGAAGCTTCAAGCTATCTAGCATTGATTTCCTCCATCGAACCGCAAAATGTTCATGAAGCATGCAAAGATGAATGTTGGGTCAAGGCCATGAATGAAGAGCTTGAGAAAATTGAAAAGAATAATACTTGGGAATTAGTTCCTAGACCTCATGATAAGAATATCATTGGAACCAAATGGATATTCAAAAACAAGTTGAATGAAAATGGGGAAGTTGTTAGAAACAAGGCTAGACTTGTGTCTAAAGGATATGTTCAACAAGAAGGTATAGACTTTGAAGAAACTTTTGCACTTGTTGCTAGACTTGAAGCCATAAGAATGTTCCTTGCTCTTTCTAGCTTTCAGAAGTTCAAGGCATATCAAATGGATGTGAAATTTGCCTTCCTTAATGGAGATCTAGAAGAGGAGGTATATATTGAGAAACCAGACAGATTCATCCTTGGAAATGATCCAAAACTTGTATGCAGACTCAGAAAGGTGCTCTATCGTCTAAAACAAGCTCCAAGGGCCTGGTATTATCGTCTTGACAAATGCCTTCGTCAACAATGTTTTTCAAAAGGATCAGCTGATAACAATCTATATATAAAAATTAATAGTGATAAATTGCTAATACTTGTTGTGTATGTTGATGATATCAATTTTGGGAGTAATGAAGAAGCCATGAGTCAAAAATTTGCTTTGGTAATACAAAAAGAATTTGAAATGTCCCTTCTTGGTGAGCTCACATATTTTCTTGGTTTACAAGTTCAACAAAATAAAGATGGTAATTTTTTTTTTTATCTCAGACCAAGTACCTCAAGAAGATCTTGAAGAAATATGGGATGGAAGATTCTAAACCAATATGTACTCCTATGGTAACAAGATGCAGCCTCAGCGCAAATGATGAATAAAAAACAGTGCATCAACCAACCTACAGATCTATGATTGGTAGTCTGCTCTATCTAATAGGTACCGAACCCGACATCATGCATGCATTGGGAATAGTTGGAAGATTCTAAGAAAATCCAAAGGAATCACACCTTCAGGCAGTCAAAAGGATTTTTAAATATCTTCAAGGGACACAAAACTTTGGTTTATGGTATCCCAAAGATACAAATCTTACACTTCATGTATATACAGATGCAGATTGTGCAAGAAGCGCAGATGATAGAAAAAGCATTAGTGGTGGTGCATTCTTCATGGGTTCTAGATTAGTGTCTTGGTTCAACAAGAAACAAAGTTGAATTCCATTATCTACAACTGAAGCAGAATATGTGGCTACTGCATCTTGCTGCATACAACTTCTTTGGATGATGGAAACATTGCAAGACATTCAAATCACTTGTACTCCACCTATCTCCATTCTACGTGATAATACAAGTGTAATTAGTATTTCAAAGAATCCTGTCATGCATTCCAAGACTAAGCACATACCTATCAAATATTATTTTCTCCAGGAACAAGTGCTTGAACAAAAGGTCAAATTGGAGTATGTTCCCCCCAAAGAATAGGTTGTTGATATATTCACCAAACCACTGCCCATAGAGACATTTGAATACCTCAGATAGAAGCTGGGAGTAGTTGATGCATATTCTTGAAATTGATACTTATCTGTTTCAGAGAAAAGTGGTTGTATGCGAGTTTCATGAAGCATATCTGCGTACATATGCAGGTTGCTGTGGATACGTTCGCGTATATGTTGGTTTGAAGAATATCAGTGGGATAGACTCAGGATAAAAAGAGCTTGACATGGGTCTAGCAGTGATCATCTGGCATAGGTTCAGGGGGAGCATATACTTCTAATAATGCATTGTTGGCATTATCTTAGAAGATCTTGGTACAATTTCACAACTGTTTTTGTTTCAGGTGGAATACGTGCAGAAGGAGATCATGGTTGCTGGTCTAGATGGTGATTGACAGATGCTGCTGATGATAGTTGCTGATGATTATCAAAGTCTTGTTTTAGATATTATGTCTCTATGTCATGTATATATTTTATTATCAAGGTCATGTAACGACCTATTTTGTTTCCCCACTATGCCTGGGATGGATTATCTAATGTTCTTGTTTCACCATGTATAAACTTTTGGTGTATCCCCACTTGGTTGGGTGGATGAGTCAATCTTGGTATATCCCCACTTGGTATGTATGAGTATTTGGTGATAGGACGGTCATTTATGATGTATAGAGTCATGTTCTTCTTGAAGAACATCTTTTTGCAGACCTTGCTTACAGCCAGGGGGAGCATGATCAGCTCACTTCAACATATCAAAGAATTCAGCATGCACTCAGGGGGAGCATAACCCTTTGCCCTTGATGACAAAGGGGGATAGTAACTTGGGGTTGCCATCAAGTCCAAAGGGGGAGATTGTTGGCATTATGAACACATGTTTGGTGCTATGAAACAGGTGTTGTCCTTGATGGAAACTCACTCAGATGACAGATCACTGTTCAGGATCACAAAATGAAAGAAAAAGAGGTATACGCAGGTTCCCCTTGCCCAAACTGCGTACACACGTGGGATTACAGACCAAAAGACGCGTATGCGTATACATGCACTTTCACGTAAGGGAAAGCGTGTACATGTTGGAAAACTTGGTTTTGGTCTGTGGTATTTGGTCCATGGTATTTTGACTCATGGTATTGATCGAAGGTATCTTGACCGAAGTATTGACCCCAGGTATTTGGTCCAAGGTATTGCTTCTAAGTGGTTTTGGACCATGGTATTGAGTAAGGCCTAAGACTATAAAAGGAGGAGGAGATCATTAGGAAAAGGAACTCAAGCATTGAATATCTAATGAAGAGAAAGATCTAGAATACTGGTGATTGGGTTACAGTGCATAGCTGGATTTGAATCAAGGAGAAACCTGAGCGCTTGAAGAAGGATAACTTCTATTTATGGGTCAAGATCTTATGGCGCGGAGAGAAATATCTTTATGTAGTTTTTGATCTTTTATATTTGGCGCATGTCTTGATCTATAAATCTGATGATCCGGGTATAATTGATGTCTGAATAGTTGAAAAGGGTAAATCATCTTTTACAGATCTGTACGCAGGTTCAATATAAGAAAGGCGCATATACACACTGGTTCGACAATTAAAAGTAGCGTATACGTAGGTTTTCCTTCATATAACAGTGTATACACACAGGTTCGACATATTGAAGTAGCGTACATCTCATAAAATATGTTTTAGCTACTTCTGTTTACTGTTGCGGTGTTCTAGGTTCTGGTATTATTACTATATTTTGGTTACAACATTCAGAGAAGTGATTGTTTGATTAAGTTTTGGTTAGTACAAGGGAGATTGATTGATGCAGATATATTTTGATGTTTGATTGATGCTATTGATGGATCCAATCTGAAAATTTATCAAACATGGTCCTTGGAAGAAAAGAGAAGGTTGTAGCCTTCTATAGGTCAACACCTATGTACTAGTACATCAGCTAGTACAAGAGAAAAGGGGGTTGTAGCTCCCTTGCAGGAGAAGCTGGAGAACGAGAGAAGGTTGTAGCCTTCTGCAGGTAGAATCCTGCGTACTAGTATAAGACTGCACCAGTACAAAAATATTGTAAAAAGAAGTTTCTTATTAAAATAAGATAGAGACAAATTGCAGCAGGTGGTTTTCACCCACATTGGGTTTCCACCTTATATCTTGTGTTCTTGTGTACAATTGTCAGCTCTATTTTTATTGTAACTATTACTGCTTATATGGTTTTGATATACAGATTAAAAATCAACTGACTAAATAATAAGTTTACAAGGTATATGCTAGTTTCTCTAAACACAGTTGTGTATATATGCAAGTTGCATTAGCAGAAGTAGCATATATAAATATGTTTATGGAAATGAAATATTTTTAAGTTGCTAATACTGATTCACCCGCCCTCTCAGTATTATTTCCAACAACTTTGCCACTCATACTCTAGAACATACCTACGTAGTATTTCATCAGATCCCATTTTATATAAGTGTCCGATGATCACAAAGAAATCTGCAGTTCGAACCACTAGTTCCTTCTTCTGTTGCGTCGAATACCCTTCAGGAGTGGTGCCTATAGACAAGAATTGAATTATATCGATGAAATGATCATCTGCGACGTGCACAATGAAGAGTTTTACATTAGGAAACACTTCCTCCAGACTGGTAGGATCATCCCCATTCACAGTTAGTGATAGGTGATCTGACCCAGCATTTAGGCGCCCTAGCTTGACAATTACTTCGAAATCATATTCCTAGAAAAGAAACAACCATATGCAAATATCCTCCCCCAACACAAGCTTGTTGACCAAGTATTTCAAAGCAGAGAAGACCGTATGCATCTTGAAGTGCACACCCAACAGATAGTGGTTGAATTTATGCAATGCATACACCATTGACAAACCTTCATGTTGTTCGGTTGAATAGTTCTTTTCCACCTTCGACGACTTTCTACTTGCAAATGATATTGGATGGTCAATATCTCCTTCACTTGGTTGGGTTAGCACAACTCCTAGTGCGATGTAGGAAACATCTACATGAACGTGGAATTCCTTCTCCCAATCTAGGAACAATAAAATGGGCTCGATGATCATTTTCTTCTTCAAAATATCCAAGCTCTTCTAGCAGTTCTCGTCCCAGCAAAATGTCACATCCTTATTCAATGATTCTTCCAGAAGCATGGTGATTTGTGCATATCCTTTGATAAACTTCATATAATATCCTGTATGGCCCAACATTTCACGCAATTGTTTAACATTCTTCAGGGCTTCTAAATTGATGATTATTGCAATTTTGGTAGGGTCTACCATCAATCCCTACTTGCAAACAACATGGCCCAAGAGTATCCTGTAGGGTACATAGAATATGCATTTCTTCAAATTAAAGGCTATCTGATGCTTTTGAAAAGTATCCAACATGAGGTGTAGAATAGCAACATGTCTCTTTACTAACTCGAACACTGTCTAGTCATTGAAGTAGACCTCCAAAAGTTTATGGATAAATTCCTTGAAGGCTATAATTACCACCCTAGAGAAACTTGCAGGGGAATTCTTAAGCTTGAAAGGCATCAATGTATACTGAAAACAGCCCCATTCAGTCATGAAGGTGGTCTTACTTCGTTCCTCTGATACAATCTTGATCTGAAGGTACCCTCAGAATCCATCCGTGAATAAATAGGCTTCTCGTCGTCCAACATTCTCCAGTACCTCATCCATGAATGGTGTAGTGAATGGATCGTGGACACGTGTCATTCAACTTCCTTAAGATTATGCATATCTGAATTTCACCTTGCATTTTATTTTCTTGAACCACCATGGGGCTAACCCAGTGTGATTCCTTGATAAGTTCAATGATCCAAAATTCAACCATTTTATCCAGTTCCCTGCGCACTTTTTCCTTATACTTATGATTTAATCAGTAGGGGCGTTGCTTCACTGGATTCGCATCTGGATTCAAAGTGATCTTCATGACTCCCAGATCCACTACTATCCCTTTTAGATCATAGAACTTGGTGGGAAACAAATCCTGATACTCTTGTAATAACTACACAACCTTATTTACTGTATCTTCATCCCAATAGTCACATATGATTGTGAACTTTGGTTTCGCTTCCGATCCAATATTCACTTGTTTGGTCTTTAAAGGCTCTGATATATCATGGAATTTTACCTTAGGTCCCTCGACTTCGCGCTATCCTTCGGACTCAAGAAGCTGGATGTTCCTAGGATCTTATTCACCATCCTCTGCGGTTACATTGTAACATTCAAGTGCATCATGCAGCTGCGTACCCCAATCCGTTTGTGCCCATTCAACTGGTTCTTCAAGCATTTTGAATATAATATCTTTGATTGTTTGCAATGCTTCATCTATACACTCAAACCCATCTTCAAATCTAAAAGTTAACATAAAAATTTCTTTCAAAATATCCCATTCGGTGGTTCCATGTTGTACCTCCGTTTCTAGATACAAATTCATCGAGATTGTATCCAAAGTGTGGCAAAACATATGAACCCACTTTGGCTACGGTTCTTCTCCCCATGGTTTTTTCCAATGAGCTGAGTGCTTGTGTGGATCATCCTTTCCTGTGTATTTCTCTATAAGGGTATTAGCATACCCAAACCTCAACTTCATCATTCTCCGATACTCTTTCTAGTCTGCCAAATTGTCCTTATGCATGCCCCACAAATAGGCAGGCGTAGATCACAATGCAATGTCTAGTGCTTAGAGCCGATGTTCCTCCAGTACATCCCTTTCAAATTTATCCAGAAATAATTTGACATCCTCTAAACTATCATAGTATGGTAAATTGTGTAGCTCTGTGGATATACATCGTAACAATTTGGTAAGCCTATTGCAGAGCATCGAGGATACTTATTGCAATTGGTTTTGCCAATGTTCGAGCTCCTTATCTGAATCTGAATTACAAGAGTTGTCCTTCTCCCATGTGATTCATCCATCCACCGTGGGGTTAGTCCAATCTTCATCCCATGCAATCAACTTATAGATCTGCTCAATATCATCATCCTCCTCATAATCATGGACCAGTTTAGTATACTGCACACCTTCAATTGGGTCAAATGGCACAATAACCCTTAGTTCTTTATTCTCAAATGTCATACTGCACTTCTTCAGATTGATGATAATGTTGATATAAAACTCCTAATGAATTCCAAGTAGTGCTAGATATGGGTTACTGTCATCCATGATTCGATTACTTCAAAGTCAGCTATGGCGTGCACCCCTTCAATATATATAGTTACTCGATGAAGGCGCCCCATAGGGACAATATTCTGTTGATTTTCCATTCTCAGCTGGTTCGACGACCACTGTAGTGTTGTTCTTCCTATTCTTTCCCAAGTTTGTTTTGGAAGAACATTTGCATCAGACCCTAAATCAAGAATTGCCTAGTCCATTTCATATTCTCCAATCTAGGCAGTTAATCTCATTTCGCGGCCAGTCCTCTTCTTAATTTTTCCCACCTTATGTATTGTGGGTTGTTTGGGTAAAGGCTTATTCATACCAGTGCAATTATTATCAATTCTTGCAGTCCTTCTACTTCTTTCTTATCCCTTAGGAGTTTCATAAATGTTTTTAAAAATGATGTTAATAATGACGGGTCTGTCTCTTGCGCAGTACTGGTTTCTTCAGACTTTCCCATATTTTGAGTCCTTGATGTAGAAACTCCTTCATCCGCGAAGCTCCTCTTTTCTTCCATAAACTTTTCCTTCACCTTATTGACATCAAATATTGTCTTCTTATCAGCAGCCTTTCCTACTGATACATCGACTTCTCGTTGTTTCCCCTATCTTCTCCAGTAGCTATACTACTTTGCGTAACAATATTGACACTGGGCCCATCTTCACGAGGCTTCGACCTGATCATCTGGATGTTCTGCGTAGGCTGTTGGGTCTGAGTCTTCTTTTCTTTCATATTTGCGATAAGCACCAGAAAATCTTCTATAACATGGTCAAACTATAAAAAATACTGACAGGAAGGGTGTGTTGGATTTTGACAATCCCATGAAAGTGACTTGCTTCCCCACAATTGTAATAGATGATCTGACCACAACCCCTTCCAGCGCCTCCTCCTTGCCCTCTTCCTCGGCCTTGGAATCCTCTACACACTACAGTTGCACCTTTATATTGAGGATGAGTCTCTACCTGCATTCTATACACAGGGTTTCTATCCATCATTAATTCATAACTTCGATAATGGCACTCATCATGACCTACAGATTTGTAGAAATTGCAAAACAATTGCTGGGGGGTCTGTAAAAACATTTGTAGTAAATTACAATTATCTATCGCATGCTAACTTGTAACCTGAAAAATAGTGCACCATGGTGCTACTCCCGTGCTCATCCTAACGGTATTTTCTGGCTTCAGGGGAAAAGGCCTCCCACGATAAGATAATTTTGATAAACCAGACAATGGTCCTTATCATGACCATGGCCCTTGCATTTTAAGCACCAAAAATCTATGGGAACCTCAGCCTAGACTTTCTTTCCCTTCTTAAGGGTATGTAACTCCATATGCAGGCTAGAAAACTATGACTGAATCCGTTGCACTCCCAAATTCATATCTTGAATGGGAGAAGCTTCCAATCTCATAGCAATATCTAACACTTCAACCTGTGTGAGAAATTTATGTTGTGACAACGATAATATCCGATGGGGTATCAGCGAAGCAATGTACCAATCCCTATATTGGTCATCTGTGATCTGTATATTAGCCTGCTTGAGTAGACACTTCAACCTATGATCAAAGTCCCATGCAGACTTGTTTACCTTCTGCTGGATCTCTTTGACCTCTGTCACTGACTGAGATTACTTAGGCTTCTTGAATTCACTATTGAGCACCTTCTTTTTCTTGTCCAATGTTACATTTGGATGCGCTGAACAATACTTAATGTACCAGCTTAGTGATCTATCTTGCAGTGCAGTAACCAACCACACTTTCTTCAAATCATCGTCTGTAAAATGCCGTGATTTCCACACAACATCTGCTACAAACCAAAACTATTCATGGTCTTCTGTCCCTAGGCCCTTGAATATGGGCATCTTCATTGTGTTGGCCATGTTGAATAATGGAGGTGGAGGTGGAGGAGTAGGTGTAAGTGTGTGAGGTGTAGGTGAAGGTAGAGGTAGATTGTATGGATTTTGTATCCCCGTGATACCCTGCTTTACCGTCTGTATAGCACCGAGAGGTGTCCTTAGAACACTACTTTCTTCGTCACTATTAAACGCTTCCAATAGAGTACTATATTCAACACCTAAATCTAGGTCCCTTTTGAATGTTTTTCCACTTCGCATAGCTCTCGTTAGATCTATTCTAAACATTAATTTAATGGCATAACCCTTTTCTTGTACAATAGCATTTTAATCCAAGTCTTCAGGGATTTTAGATACTTACCTTTAGGTTCCTTGAAGAATATTCATTCAGCTTCGATATAACTTATAGATGTATTGATCGTGAACTCAGTAATGAATCCTCCCAAAATGCTATTGGTCCAGTAATTGACAACCCTCATGATCTTGTTTTCTGAAGCTTCTAGATGCCTTACCAATTTTGGAGTCCACACATTAGGGTTGTCCAACTTCCACATGCCTTGGATATCTACCAATTTCAACATCCACTTGTGTAATTCCCATGAAAAAGAACAAAATAAAATTTTGTGCTTGTCTGTTACATACAAATATCTATTCATCCACTCTTCCTTTGATAGATGCAAAGTCCTGTTTTTGTGAGCTGCGAATTTGTGCAACTTCCGATATATCCACTTCTCGATTTCCTTCTTAGTTGGGACCAATTTATTCGACATCACACATTCCTTATACAGATCTTGGTTCCAGAAATGGAACCATTTGTTGGCTTTATGGGTCCTCACCCAAGTTCGGAGTTAGTTGCGACAATCAACAAAACCCTAAAGTAATGGCCCTTTCAGCCACAACCCACATACTGCAGGTTGTAGTCTCACCCGAAGCAGTATTGGGGGATGGAAGAACCAGGTTTTTGCATCCAGAGGTCTGTGTGTTAGGATCCCACCCTAACCTCCTTATTTATGTAATAGGATTGAGTCATAGTTATAGTTAAGTAAAGAGTCAATAAAGCCCATATTAATAATTGTAAGTGGTTAACCCACATTTAATGAAGGGACCATAGTTAGTTGCAAATGGGCCATGGTATTAGATAGATGGTATTAATAAGAACCATGGTATTGCCCCATGGTATTACATGTATGAATCCTATATAAAGGATCGAGACTCCCCTCGAGGAGCATCGTGTCTTATTTTTGTAATCAAGCTCTACTCTATTGGAGGTTGCCCCCTCGAAGAGGCAAGTGAACATTGCTTTCTGAATAATAAAATACTTGCGACTATTTTTCATTGTTCTATGTTCTGGGTATATATATTCACATATTTGGTATTCTAGTATCGTCTTGCAAGTTAAGAGCATAACAAGTGGTATCAGAGTGCTTTCTAGGACCGGTGGGATCTCCATTTTTTAGCAAATTTATGTTTTTGGCTAGAGACGTATTCTGACGTCTTTAAACCACGGGATCTGTAATTGAGCGCATAAATCTACGGATTTTGGGAGGCATGCACACAGGAAATACAAGAGGTGGTCACACTTGTTGGACTCCCTTGTAACCCCTGTGGGTACCCCTTCGAGTAGTAGCGCATTAGACAAAACCGCGCATGGATTGTCTTCCAAGTACCCTTTGGGTATATAGGAAGCCCCTTAGCTTCCTTGAAACCTCACCATAGATAAACTGTTGGCTGTCTTGCTGCTACATTACACCGAGAACAACGCTTGGGGAGATTACTCACCCGTACGATAGGGTAGTCGGGTTGTACGGCTAAGGGTACGGTTGATCATCCTTGGTTAGTGCCCTGAAAAATTGGGCCGAGTACTACTGTCAGACCCTTATGTATATTGCGATCTGTAGCACCTGACACTCCTGGAGACCATAGTTCCCTTCTCTATCTCAGGATAACACATAATCTATGCTAGATTAGAGATCGCAAGTGGGGTTTTGCAGCAGCAACAACAATCAGTTCTGCCGTTTAGATCTATCAGATCAACCATTCAGATCTCTCAGATCCATCAGATCCGCCATCCAAATGGGGGATTATCAATTAAAAACCCATTTGTTTGCCATACACATGGGAGGGTGCGACATTATCCTCGGTGCTGAATGGATTCGCACACTAAGCCCAATCACAATGGATTTCCAGGAGTTATATATGAGCTTTAAGCAGAACAACCACTATCATCAGCTCACAGCAGATGGAAAAATTGTTAAAAAAGGGCCACCATGGAGTCATAGCTCAATTTAATGCCATCCAGGCCTATGAACCCAAGCCTATTCATATTCATCCTGAGATACAACAGATCTTAAACAACCATCTTCTAATCTTTGACAAGCCTCATGAGCTTCCACCCTCGAGAGGGGAACATAATCATAGCATTACTTTGGTCCTAGGGGCCCAACCACCAAATGTGCACCCATATAGATACCCATTTGCCCAAAAGAATGAAATAGGAAAAATAATCAAAGAACTCTTGGAAGTAGGCGTCATTCGTCCCAACCTTAGTCCTTATTCATCGCTAGTGGTCATGGTGCTCAAGAAAGATGGGGAATGGCGTATGTGTCCAGACTTTAGGGCCCTTAATAAGTTGACAGTCAAAGATAAATTTCCCATTCCGGTTGTTGATGATTTGTTGGATGAACTAAATGGGGCTCAATTCTTTGCTAAGCTTGACCTTTGGTTCGGCTACCACCAAATCCACATGAAAGAAGTAGACATCCCAAAGACTTCTTTCTGAACTCATGAAGCCCATTATGAGTTCCTGGTCATGCCATTCAGTCTTTGTAATGCCATATCCACCTTTCAGAGCCTTATGAACCACCTGCTCAAACCATATCTCAGAAAATTTGTCCTTGTCTTCTTTGATGACATCCTCATCTACAATCGCACCTGGGCCACACATCTTGAGCATGTAGATTTGTTCTTGCAACTGCTCCGCAAGCATAAATTAATTGTCAAGATGTCCAAGTGTTCCTTTGGCATGGAAGAAGTTGAGTATTTGGGCCACATTGTGGGGCCTGAAGGTGTTAGGGTGGACCCCAAAAAGATCCAGGCCATGCAGGATTGGCCTCAACCTAAGACATTGAAGAGCATGAGAGGATTTTTGGGTCTCACAGGCTACTATCGCAAATTTGTCCGCAATTATGGTCGCATCGCTAGGCCTCTTACTCAACTCCTCAAGAAAAATTCATTCCTATGGAATGATGAAGCATAATATGCCTTTACAGCTCTCAAACATGCCATGTGTTCCACTCCAGTCTTAGTACTACCTGAATTCACCAAATCTTTTGTGATTGAATGTGATGCTTCGGGTATAGGTATTGGGGTAGTCTTAATGCAGGAAGGTTGACCCTTGGCCTTCACGAGCCAACAACTAAGTGGGAAGGATCTAAGACAATCTACTTATGAGAAGGAGATGATGGCCATCTTACATGTAGTAGATACCTGGCGACCATACTTATTGGGGCGATGTTTCCAAATCCACACCGACCATCAAAGCCTTAAATATTTTTTGGAGCAATGCCTATCGTCACCACAACAAAATAAATGGCTCGCCAAAATGCTAGGATATGATTATGAGATAATTTACAAGAAAGGGCGCAAAAATATTGTAGCAGATGCGTTATCCCGCCAATTTTAAGAGGAAAGTATCGTGCTCGCAATTTCCCTTCGCATTCCATAATGGATTGAAGAGGCCCGCTGATCCGAATGGAAAATTGCATTAACTCATGGTACTCATCCACCCATATTATTCATCAACCCATGGAATTTACTGATGGTATTGTAAATGGCATCTGCTTGTGTTATTGTAAAATCCACCCATGGTATTTATTCACCCATGGAATTGACTTGTGGTATTGTAACTGAAAAATACTATAAGTAACAAGTCACATTTTGTAAAAGGACAGAGGGTCCACCACAATGTAGCCTTTACATTTATTATCGGTTTTAATAAAAAGTTTCTTTGTGGTTTTGTTTATTGGGCATTCTCCTATTTTTCTTCTGGCAATTCAAGTTTTTAGATCTTTTGGGTCTCTCCTCCCAAGATCCATTTCAATTTTTTTGTTTTTTTTAGGTCTTGGGGGCCTCCTCCCAAGATCCGGATCAGTGGTATCAGAGCATGTTATGATTCCATGGGAATGAGGGTTTGATGCATATTTCAGTTTCAAATTTTGCAACAATATTCAACAAACTTTAGGCATGTGCTACATCCTCCACAGAGCATTTTCTTGGGCCAAGCAGGAAGAATTTTTCTTTTTTCATGTTTTTGCAGGAATGTTTTTGGGTGGCGAGTTTGCAGATCAGATCTGAAACATTTGGTACAAAATTTATAAAATCAAATACCAGATCTGGATTCCTTGTGAAAAAACACCAAAATTAAAAAAAAAAAGCCGAATCAGAGTTCGGATGAGGGAGATATCGCTGATTTAAAATCAACTATGTTGTAGAATTTTTTCTAACGACAACTGGTGGACGGAGACTCTCCTATAATTTTTTGAAGTTTTTGGTGCAGAATTTTAGAAAAAGGATTGTAGATCTGAGCTCCTCTTGAAAAATCACCCAATTTAAAAAAAAAAAGAGGGTCTAATCGGAGTTCGGATGTGGGAGATATCGCTGAATTAAAATCAACTATTTTTCAAAACTTTTATGACGACAGAACTGTTGCAGCGTGAATCTGAGATTCTAGAGTGTCCAGATAAGGATTTCCATCACATGGGAAGATGCAAAATGGTGCTGCTTCCAAAAACAGGTTATAATAAATATTCTGAGTTATATTGACTGAGTTATGCCCATTTTAATTATAGAGTAGCATTCGGAGTGGGTTCCCATTGGGGACGTGCCCTCCCACCCCACTTTAGTAGGCACCTGCTTCACATTCATCAGTTTCAACATAGCATTATTCAACTTGGGTTATTTGGAGACGTGCCCTCCCACCCCAGGCTATGTAGGCACCTGCTACTTCAACAACAACCAACATCACGGTTATGGGTCATCCACAAATCCACACTTCATCGAAGTCCATTTGTTAGGCCGCACACTGTCAGTATCACAATTGGTCACAAGCATTACAGGGTATCTCTATCCTCAGATCTTCATTTATCATGGTTATGGGTTAACCACATAAAACCCTTATCTTCAGTGGCTCTTCATATTCAACAAAGGCTTTGTAGGATGGAACTTTACGCAATGGGGACCATTGCTTCTTAAGGAGGGAGGAATGATCCGAATGGAAAATGGCATCAACTCATGGTACTTATCCACCCATATTATTCATCGACCCATGGAATTTACCCATGGTGTTATAAATGGCATCCGCCCGTGGTATTGTAAAATCCACCCATGGCATTTGTTCACCCATGGAATTGACTCGTGGTATTGTAACTGAAAAATACTATAAGTAACAAGTCACATTTTGTAAAAGGACAGAGGTTCCACCACAATGTAGCCTTTACAGTTATTATCGGTTTTAATAAAAAGTTTCTTTGTGGTTTTGTTTATTGAGCATTCTCCTATTTTTCTTCTGGAAATTCAATTTTTCAGATCTTGGGGGTCTCTCCTCCTAAGATCCATTTCCATTTTTTTGTTTTTTTTAGATCTTGGGGGCTCCTCCCAAGATCCGCATCACCCGCAAGGAATGGTTTTCACATCCTTGGCTCTCCCAACTCATTAATCAATTGTAGGTGGATCCAAATTCCATAGTGGGTTACTCGTGGCAGGATGAGTTTCTTTGCTACTAGGATAGAGTCGTAATATCACCAACATCCACCCTCAAAAGCTGAATTTTGGCGGAGTTGCACTCATCTCCCACTGCAGGACATTTAGGCTTTCAAAAGATGTATGCTCGCACTCGAAGATCTTTTTTCTGGACAGGCATGAAAAAGGACATTCTTACTTTTGTAGCTGAACACGATGTCTGTCAGCGCCACAAAGGAGAAATAGTCAAATCCCCAAGCACATTACAGCCATTGCCCATCCTGGCCTCAATCTGGACGGAGGTTTTTATGGATTTCATTATGGGTCTTCTAAAGTAAGGAAACAAGTCAGTCATCATGGTGGTTGTGGACAGACTTTCTATGTATGCTCATTTTTGCGCCCTACCCCACCCTTTTACACCAACTTTGGTTGTTCAATATTTCATGGATCAGATATTAAAATTGCATGGCATGCCCACTTCCATTGTGTCTGATCATGACCCAGTCTTCACCAGTAACTTTTGTCAGGAACTCTTCCGGCTACAAGGTACCCAACTACAACTCAGTACTTCCTATCATCCATAACTGATGGTCAAATTGAAGCAGTCAACGAATGTCTGGAAACATACCTTAGATGTTTCACTTCAAAAAAGAAACATCTTTGGGTACAGCGGTTACCTCTAGCTGAATGGTGGTATAACACTAACTGTCACGCCACCACCAAAATGACTCCATATGAAGCAGTATATGGTCAACTCCCCCCTTCCCCTACTTCTTATATCAAGGGATGCTCGAAGGTACAAGCAGTGGATCAACTCCTACAAAACTGCACAACCATGCTAGCTCACCTTAGAGAGAATCTTCATCAAGCTCAAAACCGCATGAAGCAACAGGTAGATCAACATCGCTCAGAATGCCAATTTCAAGAAGGGGATTAGGTATTTTTGAGGCTGCAACCATATAAGCAAACATCACTCAAAGACAAGGGTTGTCAGAAACTATCTCCAAAATTCTACGGACCGTATCAAGTACTTCAATGCATTGGAGAAGTTGCCTACAAGCTAGCTTTGTGACCCACTGCAAAAACCCATCCAGTTTTCCATGTCCACGCCTCAAGAAAGTGATTGGGAACAATTTCAGAATTCAAACCAACCTACCTGAACTGGATGAAGAAGGATCAATCTGGCTCCAACCTGAACAGGTTCTTCATACACGAGAAAGGCACCTGTGTGGTCGCATGATCAAGGAATTCCTCGTCAAGTGGAAATATGCCTCTCCGGAAGATGCAACTTGGGAACCAACCACTATTCTTCAACAGTTTCCATAGCTTCAGCCTTGAGGACAGGGTTATTCTTATGGGGGAGGGCATGTTAGGGTCCCACCCTAACCACCTTATTTATGTAATGGTATCGAGTCATAGTTATAGTTAAGTAAAGAGTCCATAAAACCCATGTTAATAGTTGTAAGTGGTTAACCTACATTTAATGAAGGGACCACAATTAGTTGCAAATGGGCCATGGTATTAGATAGATGGTATTAGTAAGAACCATGGTATTGCCCCATGGTATTGCATGTATGAATCCTATATAAAGGATCGAGACTCCCCTCGAGGAGCATCGTGTCTTATTTTTGTAATCGAGCTCTGCACTATTGGAGGTTGTCCCCTCGAAGAGGCAAGTGAACATTACTTTCTGAATAATAAAATACTTGTTGTTATTTCTCGTTGTTCGATGTTTTGGGTATATTTATTTGCATATTTGGTATTCTGGTATCATCTTGAAGGTTAAGAGCATAACACTGTGTGATGGGTTTCTGTTACTTCTAAGGATTTATCTCGACCTTTTCGAACCCTAACCCTTAAAATATAGAAATCACAGTAACTTACAGAAACATAATCCAACCCTTCATGGAACACTTCAAACATTCACAATATCAAGTAAACATGTATATCTACCACTTTCGAACGTCAATTAAGTATTTCTTCAGATAAATGCAGAAAATAGAGTGAATACTTATACATTGCATAAGTAAATATAAAGGCACAAATTCATAATTGTATCTCCAAAAATAGTCTTTATTGATATAATATTTCTGTTACATAATTTTCTTCCCTACGCACACAACTGCAGGGTCCCACACACTCAACTTGCGGAATTACCAAGGTCTTCCTGCACTCAGCTGTAGGAGCCTTCCCCTTCACCTAAGTACAGGAAACCGACTTTCATGCCTTAGACTACTTTCCCATAAAATGATCTTCTATTTCTTACTGACTCCTGTGACTCGCTATGACTTCTTTATATATCTTCTTCTTTTACAATACCATGGTTTGCGAACCATGGGACGGTCATAAAACATCCTATCTTTTAGCAAACTAAGGGACCAAATCCCCTTTGACTCCTATGACCTTCGCGCTTCGCTCCCTCAAAATGTGGAGACTTTACATAATTAACAAAACTAATTACAAAATTTACCCCAGGGGACCCTGTCCCAACACTTCTGCAACTTCAACCCAACAATATCTTCTGCAACCTCAACCCAATAATATCTTCTGAAACTTCGACCCAATAGTTCTTTTGGAACTTCAACCTAGCATTTTCTTCTGGAACTTCAACCCAACAGTTTCTTCTAGAACTTTGGCCCAACCGTTTCTTCTGGAACTTTGACCTAATAGATTCTTTTGGAATTTTGACTCAACAATTTCTTCTGGAACTTCGACCCAACAAATTCTTCTACTAGTTCGACCTAATAGTTTCTTCTGGAACTTTGTCCTAGCAGATTCTTTTGCAACTTGGGCCTCAACAATTATTCAATGCTTTGAATTTCCTAGCAACTATAGAAACCTTAACACAAGAGAGAGAGAGAGAGAGAGGGAGGCCGAAAACTTCGATGTTTCTCTTCTTCTTCTTTTTCGTCATTTTTCTAGCTTCAACCTTGAGAAGATCAAAATTTATTGAGTGTGTGCCCAAATAACGTCAAGTTCCTTCTTATATATAGGCTTTTTAGGGGTACAAAATGTTAACTTTAGGACAAATTTTCCCTTCATGTAGGACAACTTGTTGCTACTTGTTTTACAAGGTCTTCAAGGGTCTTTGACTCTATTTTTGACTCAAATAATTTTTTATTTACAATATGTAACATGCCTAAAAGGGCCCCGGATGTGGGTGAATAGGGAGGCGATCAGCGTGATGGGACAGGGGTGGTGGGAGGTGGCTCGACACCTACCCACCCTGTACGTGATGTTTAACGTCAATCGGGGGAGGGAATCCTGGCATGCAAGCCATTACATTCTCCCATTAAGTGCTATAGGATCGGTTGTTATGGCTTCAGCTCTCGCACGCTGTGACCTGCAAGCGATGGCGACCTCCATCAATGAGGCACTTATGGTGTGGGTTATTGAGAAAGGGTAGATAATTATAAGGAGGGGCAGGGTAATGCAAGCGCGATGCAGCTAGGTGAGGTGTTAATCTGGGTTCTCGTTGTGAATTCTGAGCCTGAAGCGGAGACACTGTGTCTGGTTTTTTCTAATTCTCTCTGGGGTACTGGCCGGAGTTCGGGCTCTGGGAGGTGGCCTCTGAGCATACCGCCCTCAATTTCAGGTCTCGGGTGCATTGGTCCTGTTTCGCGTAAAGAATTTGAAAAGGGGGGTTGGGGGGGGGGGGGGAACATTGAAGGAAATTGCCTCTCCGCTCCCGTTCGTTCCTATTCCATCTCTATTGGCTCTGAGGTTTTTAGTCTCGAGGTTGGCGGCATTCCTTCTGTTATGTTATCCGGCTCTGGAAGGAGGCCTCTGTGTTTTTCTTCCCTTAGCTCGAACCTCCTGTACATTGGCCCCGTTCTGTGCGTGGTGTTGGAAAGGGGTGGGTGGAAGACAGGGGAGAACAAGCCATCTTGTCTCGTTCGGTCCTCTCCCACCTCTGTCGGCTTTCAAGGTTTCAGCGTGGTGTTTGGTGAATATCCGTCTGAGGCCCTTCCTATTATGGCTCGTCCTCGACAGAGAATGGGTTGCCGTCGAGGCCAGCCCAGGCGCATCCCCAACGACTCCACTTCGGACTTGCTGGCCACCAACGATCTGTTCACTGGGCGTTACCCGAGCACCCGTAGTGGGCGAGGAAGAGAAAACCTAGTTACATATTTCAACACTCCCTCTTAACTAGGGAGGTATTCATAATCTATCCAAGGTACTTGGACATTCTCATTCTGAATAATTCTCATAAGAAGAGTCAGATTAGTAAACCATCTATTTGCATCATACCAACCAACATTTTCACATGGAAAGGCCTTGACTAACAACTTTAGCTCTCCACAAGATCAGAGCACAGTGCTGGCAAGACCAGTGACTAATAGACACCATCATCATTGTCTCTCAAGGCACATAGCCCACTCAGGTGTTCATAAGTTATGTCCTTCTAAGAATATCCTTATCTTGGATTCCAAATCCTAAAATAATATTAGTCCTCCTCGACTAATCTTATATTGGATGCCCTACCTCATCCTCAAAGAATATCATATGCTAGATGCTTACTCAATCCTGCATTCTTTCTTCATGATATGAAGGAAAAAATGATGTGTCTACCTCTCTTCATGGCCTTTAATCAGACTTATGGTTGTTAGTCTTTGTCTAGTGCATGAAACATGAAGTGGAGAATCATATGTGTCACTCCCTCTTAACCAGGGAGGACCAACCCATTCCTATAAAAAGGAATGTACCCAAGCTCCCTTTTAACAAAGGACTTGTCCAAGCTCCCTCTTAACTAGGGACTTGTTTCCAACAATAGGTTTCTGCTCTTTGGTGGAGATCATGGTACCTTTAGCTTCTTGTTGATCTCCCCTTTTTGATTTCATGTACTACATATTATTTGTTATGAAGCCTTCATATTTCATAGGGCATTGACCATCCATCAATTTCATGAACCAAATTAGTCATGTCATCCTTCTCTTCTTTGGAAAGTGATATTCTAGTCCACATCTAGATTTTATTTATATAAATACCTCCGCCAACTCATGTTTTATTTTAGGATCTTCCATCCAACCACATGAGTGCTAGTTGTAGGTGACATATACAACCCTCTTTTCGGTATCCCTTAAGCAACCCATCCAGATGTTGTTAAAAAATAACATCAAATAAAAGATACCTTTTGTGATGGCCTTTCATCATGACATCTTGCTTTCTTGCAACATCAACATCCTTCACATTCATAAGCACATATCTCCAAGATTTCCTCCAATGTCAGTGGTCTTCTTCTTTTAAATATTTTATCAAGATATCCATACCTTCCTCATGGAGATGCCATACCAGATCCTTCTAGTCATCAGATGTCGATTCCTTATCTTATGTGACCATAGTTGTAGAATTTCCAAGAATCCTTCTTCTTTTCCTCACATGTTTTACCCTAGGAAAATAACTCCATTTTTTCAACCACATCATATTCCATATGAGGACACATTATGTTGACTTTGTCTTGTCAATATGTGAACTAGTTCAAGGCGTATACGTTTATGTATCAAGAAGATATTCTTATTTTTCCATCATGCTCATATTCAATCATTATTTATACAACTATATGATAACATGAATTCATTTATCAAACACATTCATACATACCTCTTTTCTTCTTTTGGTCATCTAGACTTTCTTTTCAACTACCTTTCCTTGATTGAAAGTACTTTAATTATCTTGAATTGTTGCAATTTCATAGAACCATACAATCATCCCTATAAACAATGTATCCCACACAAGGTGGAATGATAAGTGAGACATTTGCTTCATCCAAGTAGAGGTGAACCTTCTAATGAACATTCCAACAAAGGATCTGGATTATCCTCATATGGAAGAAGCTCCTTTTTCATGATGATGATGTATGATTAATTCCTTCTATCATGGTAGATGACTCTCTTTCAACCATATGCAATATATATGCTTTTAATTAGGTTACCAAAAGCTACTTCCTTTATATGATGATTTTTACATCCATGTAGACCTCTGCTTCAACTATTATTTCAAGCTTCTCTAAAGAAGTCATGATCTCTTGCTTCAATGGTATGCTTCTAATAGGATGCCATGTTCTACTAAGATGCATATATTCATAATGTTTCTCATCTTGATTTCCATGGTTGAGGTCTCTTCACCTCCTACTTCTCCTTGTTATGCATTGGAGAAACCCTAATAGTGAATATCTATCCCTTTAGACTTCTTCTCATATGGTTCTTCCACTTCTTCAGTGATATGAGCTTCATTTCTGTCTTTCCTCTTGTTGTCCTTCTTGAATTTTGAACAATATATCCTGTAATGGCCATATTCCTGACATCTATAGCATTGGATCTTTGACATATCCTTCTTATTCTTTATTTGAGGACCAAATTTTCTAAAATTTCCTTTTCTTTTAGCCATGGTAGAAAATGCTTGAACTTGTTCATTTAATCCCACATCACTTTTTTCCTTCAACCTAGTTTCTTCAATTTTAGACAATGACCAAAGTTCACTGAATGGAGTGGCTTCGTTCTTTCCATAGATGCTTGATACGATGTTGTCCCATTCCTCTGGTAGTGCATTGAGTGCAACTGTGGTCATTTCTTTATCAGAAATTATCTCTCCCAACTCTTGTAGTTGGTTTCGTATTTTTGACACCCTCATAAATTATGATGCTATTCCTTCTTCCTTTTATATATTCATCGTGTATACTTCAGTTCTTAAATGTATGACTTCTCTAGCAGTTCTTACAGAGAACAATTATACCAACTTCTTGTAAATTTCTTTTGATGTTTCCAACTTTAAGACATAAGGTAGGAGGGGATCCTTAATGGATTATATAAGGATCCTTTGAGGCCTTATCTCCCCTTTAATATACTTAGCTAGATCTTGAGCTTTTTCCTTTGGAGGTTTTGCGATTGAACCATTAACATGTCCAATGACTTCATTTATGAGGATCAAATCTATCCTCTTCTTCCATGAAAGGAAGTTTGATGACCCAACCAGTTCGATGCTCTCCTTGCAAAATGAAGTCATTTTAATAGATTCATATATATATACTTGTGACGATACTCCTCAATGAAAATATCTTCAACTTGATGCCTTCTTGATTTTGATGATGATGTTTATGATAGAATGTCTTCCTTCAAAACTGACCCTTAGTTCAAAGAGAGGGAGATCACCCTGATTCCTTGATGATGATGACAACACCTCTTCTTGGTTATTTTGATGATAGTGTATAATGTGATGGTCTCTCCAATGTACTTAAAATGTAGGATTTTTCTTTGGCTGTCAAGTCCTTGAGGTCTTTTTTCCTTTGTGATGAAGATTGTAAACTTTCCAAGAATGTTTCAATTGAATAGTCCTTTTTTGAATGAACTAGGGTTTTGAGGTCTTCTTTGATGCTCTTAATTACTTTCTCTAAGATGATGAGAGGGTTATTCCTTCTTGATGATTGATGCTCTTGATTTTCCCTAGATGATATTCTTGTGCTTCGACCCTTGAGTATATTTCTTTAAGCTGCCTTTCCTTGATGTAGTCATCTCAGATCGGAAACCATGTTGAGAAATATAGGGGCAACAAGTTAGGTGATTTATTTTACTTTAATAACTGTTTGTGATGTATTTTTCTTAACTTAATTAAATTCGTCTTTGTCTTGATTATGTTTAGTGTTATTTTCATCAAACAAATACCAAACCATAAAGAACAATAAGACAAGAGGACACAGGATATAGGCGATCAACCAGGGCTAGAACCTCTCCAACTGGGAGGAAAACCCACAAGAATTATTATCTTCTTTTACAAATTCAATTGATGAATTCCAAGACCTATGATACTTTAAAAACACCCCTCCAATACAAATTCAAAATTTCAAACTGTTGGCTTGATGGGCCCTGACCCAGGTTCAACGTTAGTCAACCAAGAAAATCCCTACACTACCAGCCCTTTCAGCATCAGCCTGCGAAGCACAGACTGAAGTCTCACTCGAAGCAGTATGGGGGGTTGTAGGAACCAAGTTTATGCACCATGAGATGGTTGTGATGTTGGTTTTACACTTTAACTGTACCTTCATGTAGATCGATAAGTTTGATAAATTTCCAGGGGAATTTAGGATGCATTGGTTGGGGCCCTATGTTGTCAAGGAGATTACTGATGGTGGAGCAGTTCAGTTGATAAAATTGAATAGAGAACCATTCGTAGAATGGGTGAATGGCAGTGGATTGAAGACATACACCAACGATTCGGCTAGATGACTACATGGTGGAAGCACAGACTTAGTGCTCCAGGCAGCTAGAAGGAGGCACATGACTATAAACTACATTGCCCAGGTTGGGGGGCTGGGCGATTAGGGAACTGCGCAGAATGAAGGAATGTCATAGTGTCAGCAGAAATGCGCAGGGAGCTCCTCTATCCAAGAAGGGACCACATAGGGCAGCTGGAAAGTGACCATTATGGTCACTATTCATGACTTGATAGTGGGAAAACGACCAAATGGAGTAGGGGGTGATAGTTAAGTCGGAATTTAAGGGAAAGATCTGTGAAAATCTACTACTAATCCAACATTTATGAACGAATTTTGGGGGGAATGGTTGCATCTGAATTCGAAAATGCCTAAAAATTATAGGTGACTGCCCATCGAAAAACACTTGACATTTTTGAGAATTGTGGTATTAAGGTCTCAGGTGCGTATGAACACTGAGATATTTGAATCTCTGATAGAGAGTTCAGTGTTTGATAAATTGCCAATGGAGACGTAGGAGTTGTTATCTAGCATTATGTCGGCACCAGCAGAAATCGTGAGTATAGGAGAAGCAATGGCAGCTGAAGCAACTGCCTCAGAGGTAGTAATGGATGCTGAGGGAGATGCCCCGAAGGTTGAAAGCATCGAAGTCCCAATAGAAGTGCCTAAATCACCGAGGACATCTAGGCCGAGGCCTACACCAACCAAGGAGGGTCCAAAATCAAAGAAGGATAAGTAGAAAGTGCAACAGCCAGTGCGCGCATCACACAAAAAGCACGCATAGATGGGAAAGCCCACCACATAGGAGAAGTGCAAGGTGATTGACCTAGAGCCTGAAGACGATGTTGAAGAAATCCATGTGGGCGTAGATGACATTGATATGGGGGTGGAGGACGTTGATGTGGAGGGGTCTGACCCCATTTCTAAACTGCCCGAGTACATTCCTTCGCGCAAAGGCAAGATGGGTCTGACCCCATTTCTATACTGCTCAAGTACATTCCTCCACGCAAAGGCAAGACAAAGGTTCTGAAGGATATTGATGAATGTAAGGTCACACTGCACACAACCTTACTACCTGACCAAATTGTCTTTGAAGGACCGCACCTGGGGTGCATCCCCCTTTTAAAATTGGAGGACTGGGATTTAGCTGATACAGAATGCTTTCCCCATTTAGCGACATACCAACTCATGCACTGCGTCTTCTATAAAGACTCTGGTGTGACCACGCTGGAGCCAAGAAAGTGGGTAAAAGGGGTGGATAAGGCGGGGTTGTTAAACATGTTGTGATTACCGCATTACAACCACACACTCATAACTATGGTAGTGATCAAGCAGCTGCTTTGATTAGTGCATGATGGGTGTCTATGGCTAGAAGAGTCAGTACCCATCATTAACATTTTGATCCATAGGATCACTTGACTACTGTACTCAGGAGAAAATCCAGCCATGGCATTTGGCGGAAACATAGGCGAGCGCAACCTCACTGAAGCAATGAAGGACAATTCAAACTTGTTAAGGGGCTGCATAACTACGCCATCACAAGTATAACTGACCCGCGGTCAAAGTAGAAACACAAATCTTGGCAGGAAAGATTATGCAGAAGTGTCACGCAAACGAAGTGCCGACACCAGTAGTAGCCTTAGCGACCCAGTGCACAGAGGGTGTACAATTTAACTGGGCATGCTACCTCTGTGGTGAGTTCCTCATGAATTGTAGATAGGTGCAGGATCACAACAAAACATTCCACTATGCATGGTTGCTGATGTCCATAGTGCCGATCGTGTGGGGGTTATCAGAGGATAGCTAGCTTCCTCTGGTCGCGCCTGACCGATCGGAAGTAGTGAAGTTCGCTTCGCTATGGGCTATGAAGGACCCTTAAAGGGTCAAGGACAACAAAATATTTTTGATCTTGATGGAGATGAGAATCCATATGGCCATCAACTGCAAACTGTGGCTATCACCAACTATTTTTTAGAAGCTGCAAGAGTATGTGGAGTTCAAGGCCGACTTCCACCATGTCTCGATATGCGTGCAAAAGGATCCTGAGCAGAAATGGTATGACCTACCATACCTGGCCAGAGACAATGCGATTACAACGATCCTCGACTGTTGGCCGATAGATTGGCGGGTTGCCTTAGACTTGACAGTTGGGTCTATCGAGTCCACAGTGCAGTAAAAAAAGGAAGAGGCCAAGCTAAAGATGGAAAAGTTGGCTGTAAAGAGTAAAAAGGAGGTTGAGGACAAGGCCAAGGTAGAGTGCACTGCCATGAAGTAGACATGACGACATGCAAAAGAAGAGGAGCGCAACTTTGACAAGAGTCAAAATTCGTTTGCCCTGGAGATAGAGGAGGAGGACCAATAGTCGAAACAGGAAGGAGCTGACCCAGAGACTACTCCATTCCACATTAAGCATAATAGAGATCCAAAGAAGGTAGGTCCGCGAAAGAAGTCTAAGGCCAGTAAGACTTCTCTCGATCCGATCACCTTAATAGAAGGTGGTTTGAATGATATCGGTGATGAGATAAGGGATGCCACTGTAGAACTACTGCAGCAGTTCGAGCTACAACTGAAGCTGGCCTTGGGTTCCATTCAGATGGGTCTGCGCGAGCTGTAGATCCAAGTGTCACAAGTACAGACCAGCATGGGACGAAGCAACCCGAAGTCAACTATTTTAGCACCCAACACATTCGAAGCAGCAACGATGGTGCACACATTGGATCCCTGGGAAATAATGTTGCCAGAGGGCGCGCTAACCACAGAGACCGAAGCTCACAGGTCCGCTTTTAGTACTCTCAAAGGCGTTGGGCTCAATTTGTCTGTGCTTGCTAGTGAGGCGCTTCACATTTTGCAGGATGTCGTGATCTCAGAACTTCAGGCCTGCGAACATCATGCATTACAGGTAATCAGTGAGGAAAAAGTCAACAATGCTCACATGACTATACAAAGAGATTCCATTATTGACCTCGTTAAAGCCATCAAAGACAAAAATGAGCAGACTACCAAGGTAGTGGCTGAGGCATGCAGGTTTGTCCTAGGGCTGGACATTCCCGACAATGAGCCAGTAGATGTGTAGATTCGGAAGCTCGCTGCTGGAGTGTACGACACAAGAATAGAGTTGGCGAAGTTTCAGTTTGACCTGAACCTCAAGATTGTAGAACTACAGTTGGAGGCCCATCCTTCAACTCTACCGGTAGTCAGAGAGTAACATGAGATAACTGTGAAAGACTCCATGGCAGCAGTGGATAGCACAATAAATGATTGCACTGCGCTCTTCGAGCAGTCGCTTGAAGTAGTCACTAGCTTGCAAGAGGACCCCAATGTATAGAGGTTGGAAATGGAGGCACGAGAGCTACAACAACGATATGACGAAGTTAAAGCTACAATAAGCTCACCATCACACAAAGATTAGCAAAGATGTAGGAGGCAAAGGCACTGAAAGAGCAGGTGGACGTATCTTAGCACAAGGAAGCAGTGTTGAAGGCTCACTTGAAGCCTTGGCTGGACGAGGCATATTTGATCATGGCCACTATTGAAGGCAAGTTGGCTAGTCTGCAGGTGACTCAGCAGAAGATATAGTCAGATAGTACAGGGCCAGTGACAGAGTAGTTGGTCGAGGAGATGAAGAAGGTGGAAACAAAGTGCACTGCTGAAGTTGCAGTATTCCAAGTGGAGCTAGGAGGTCTTCGTGACAAGATTTCCACACCAGCAGAGTGACTCGAGGGCGAGTCACCAGATTTGTGTTGGGGGATTGTTGGGAATGTGTCCCCTGGGGTCAATTTTGGGGCTAAAAGCCCAAGTTTTGTGTAAAGTCTCCACATCTTGTGGTCACAGAGCGCGAGAGTCAATAAAGGGTTTCTGCCCTTCTTTTATGTAAAATCATGTTAGCTTTAGACATCCACCCATGGTCCATGTACCATGGGATTGTATAAAAAGGAGGTATTAGAGGAGTCTAAGATAGTCTAGTTCATAGATGGAGTCATTGATGAGTATGTGGAGAGCTAAGAGCGAGAGTCTTAGCATAGGAAAGAGGCTCTGTAGCTGAGTGTGCAGAGGCCTAGGGTAGAAGTCCACAACTAAGTACACGAGCCCCCGTACGTGTGTGCGCAGGGCAGTTAAAGTCTGTAGTAGAAATATAAGTCATCAATAAAGAGAAGTATTATGAAATCACTGTGTATTTTACTTCTGTCAATTGCATGCGATTATGTTATGATAAGCAATGGGTTTATGTTTTATTGCTAATTTGATGTACGAATCTATATGTTTTCCTCTATTATATGAACGCAAGTAGAGATATATGTTTACACAAAGATAATCTTAATTGCATGGTAGATTTGGCGAACACTTAAGATAATTCATGAAATTGTACAACAAAGTAGTCACAGAGGCACATAAGTGCCTGAATTGCTTGTTAGGGTTACGAGAAGGATGATCGCAGACCTTCATGGAGGTTTTGAAAGACTCATAAAGAAGTACATGGATAAGCCCTAAAGGCTTATCGCTCTGCGTCAAGGCAGAGTTAAAGTGTAAAACCAACATCACAACCATCTCAGGGTGTGAAAACTTGGTTCCTACATCCACCCATACTGCTTTGGGTGAGACTTCAGTCCGTTCTCCGCGGGCTCATGCTGAAAGGGCCTGTAGTGTGGTGATTTTCTTGGTAGACGAACATTGAACCTGGGTTAGGGGCCATCAAGCCAACACAAACCTTTCCTCTTTGATGAGCGTTCCTTCTAGCAACTTTGACCCTAACAACTTCTTCAACAACTTTGACCCCAAGAGTTTCTTCTGCAACATCGACCTAACAATATCTTCTGCATCACCCAATAATATCTTCTAGAAATTTGACCCAAATATTTATTCTGGAACTTCAACTCAATAGTTTCTTCTAGAATTTTGACCCAGTAGTTTCTTATGGAACTTCGACCCAACAATTTCTTCTAGAACTTCAACCCAACAAATTCCTCTGCAAGTTCAACCCAACAATTTATTCTGGAACTTTGATCCAACATATTCTTCTGCAACATAGACCCAACCATTTCTTTTGGAACTTCAACCCAACAAATGTTTATGCAACTTCGACCTCAGGAACTATCCAACAGTTTGACTTACTTAGCAATAGTAGAAACCCTAACACAAGAGAGAGAGAGGTCCAAAAATTCGATCTTGCTCTTCTTCTTCTTTTTCGTCCTTTTCTAGCTTCTATATTGAGGAGATCAAACTTGCTTGAGTGTGTGTCCAAATGAGGTCAAGTTCCTTCTTATATATAGGCTTTTGAGGGGTACAAATTGTTATATTTAGGCTGACTTGTCCGTTCATGTAGGTCAAATTGTTGCTACTTGTTTGACAAGGTCTTCGAGGGTCTTTGACTCTATTTTTGACTCAAATAATTTTTTCTTTACAATACGTATCATGCCCAAAGGGGTCTTTAATACATGATAATTCTTGTAGACTTAATGACAAGCCCTAGAAGCACTCAATGGGTGCTTGACCAAAACATAAATTTCCCTTGAGCATGAAACCCATGCCTCAATAATAATAACATTAAATTTATTTTTCTTATTACATTAAATACATAAAATCATGATTACATATGTCATTATGAAGACCTAACCTAGTTACATATTTCAAGAATAGCCTCGCCTTAGACACATTGAGGTATGAGTTTTATTATGTCATCTATTTGGTTTATCTAACAAGGACATCATCTACAAAAAACAACATAAACTTATCTAAATATGGGTTGAGGGCATTGTTCATCAGACACATAAATGTGTTAGGGGTGTTTGTGAGCCTGACTGGTACACCACAAACTCATAGTGTCCATACCTTGTCCTAAAGGTTGTCTAGTAACATGATATGTTTACAAGTTGTCTAGATGTTTGATTAATTTAATGATATGAGTATGTGGCTATAAGATTGCATGAAGGAATGATTTTATTGTAAGACAGGTGCTAGTTGTAGTATTATTACTAATGACTATGAGTTGGCAGTTGATTATGATATGGTTGTTAGTCTTGGTAAAGGATGATTTCAAATTAATAGATAAGATGTATTGATCTTTGAAACATGTGGCTGACATGTGTTAACAGTTGTAGGGAAACATGCTTGGTACTAACCTGGCAAGGTAACAATGGATTTGTTTATATAACTAACAGCTGGGTGATGCAATAGCATGTAATAAGAATTAATTGCAGCAAGGTAAAAGGTGTAATAGCTGATTTCCAGTTATGGTTGGATTCATCAAGGAGTTGGAGTCCATTGAGAGATGATACATGTACTTATTCAGTTATAGGTGAGTGTGATGGGTACAACAAGGGCATATAATTGGTATATTGTTATGTTTATTTATGCATTGACAGTTGTGTCTTTATGGCACTATGATACTGGGAATTGCATGGCAAAGAGACTATCATGAGATCTTGAAGAAGGCTCAAGTTCAGCTTTCCCTTAGAGGCACTCAGAGCCATGGGGGTTGAGTCATGGTGTCTGTTGAGGGTTTTGTGCTTTCAGTCTTTTGTAATTTATTTGAGCTTGAATTTTAGTTTTGTTTGTGTCTGGTTCATGGCCATGCCACTTTGTTTGTGGTGTCGTATTGGTATTGGTGTTCATGATTTTATTCTTGTTTGTTTCTTGTCTTGCCTTTTATGAGTTGAGGGTCCTGGGAATTGGTTAGAAAAAAGGAAAGTTAATGGAGCATGGGGAGAGTTTTCTGGTACCCAACAGGTAATGTAGGACTCAGATGAAACCTGGTGCATGGGTAAGGGTAGCTAAAGGAAAGAGTATAAAAACTGGTTGGATTGGTTGGATCCATTGGGATAAATGGACAGTGGAAGGAAAATCATAATAAAGGTAACAAGAAAGGTAAAGTAAATGGGATTACAATAACATATGCCTTGGCTAAGTTGGGAATTGTTGTTCTTAATGTTGTGGAAGAATCAAGGGAGTTATCTTAATCTTGAACTTATGACATCTGATAATTATGTTGTGATCATGATTATGCTAATGTCTATATATGTATACATGTATGTATGTATGTTGTTGTCTAACAAGGTTGTTAGGGATCATGATTGTTTTATGCTAATGTATGTACGTATGTCGTTGTCTGACAGGGTTGTTAGGGATCATTTTGTGGAGGAATGATTGTTTATGCAAGTGAATGACATGAAGAGGTTCTTGGTTTATGAGGAATCAAGTGGGAAGAGTAGCCCTGCCAGATCTATGAAGTCAGTATCATGTGGATATGGTTTGATATTATTTCTTATACTATGTCAATGTTTATGTTATGGAAAGGTAACGTTGAAGGATACATCAATGAAATGAAAGTAATTTGATTTGTGACATGTTGGGACAATCATGGATAATGGAAAGACACTTGAAGCAAGGTTGTTTGGTAGAGACGATGTGTTCTTTGGATGTGCAATATGGTGTTGTGTACATGTTGTATATGCGGTGTTGTGTGCATAGAATGTTGTGTGCATGTTGTAGATGTGGTGTTGTGTACATATGGTGTTGTGTGCACATTTCATATGCGGTGTCGTGTACATATGGTGTTGTGTGCATGTTGTATGTGTGGTGTTGTGCACATATGGTGATGTGTGCAAGTTGTATATGCGGTCTTGTGTATATATGGTGTGGTGTTGTGTGCATGTGGTGCTATGTACATGTGGTACATGTGGTGTTGTGTACACGTTGTGCAGGTGGTGTTGTGTACATTTGGTGTAGCATACATATCATGCAGGTGGTGTTGTGTACATAGTGTGCAGGTGGTGTTGTGTACACATTGTGTAGGCAGTGATGTGTACTTGTGGTGTTGCGTACACGTTGTCTAGGTGATGCTGTGTACATGTGGTATTTCATAAACATCTTACACATTGTGTCGTTCACATGTGGTACTATGTTATGTGTATTGTGTAGTCATTGTATCGTGACATGTGTATTGATTGTGTATGTGTATGTATTGTGTTGTACACTAGGCATAGGTGTATGTGTTGTGATGTACACTAGGTGTAGGTTTATGTATTTTCTGGTATGCGATGTGTGGGTGTATGTGTTGTGATGTATACTGTTTGTATGTGTACGTGATTGAAGAGAAGAAAGTACATTGGGTGCTAGCCGGATGTGGCAACTGATCCTATATGTGTACAAAAAGGACAAAGGATAAAGGTAGAAGCAAAGAACCGATTAAAAGTTAAGTATCAATATTTTATTTCAGTTTTAATTGTGCATATGATTTTGACTTATGATGGGTACATATGATCTATGATTCTAGTTTAAGATGATTGCATGTGATTCACAATTTTTATTTATGATGGTTGTGTTTTGAGCTAACTAGATGTGATATGTTTATATATGATGATTTGATCAAAGAGCTAGTTTCACTTCTTGTGACAGGAAGTAAATAGAATTGCAAGTGTACCGTGTTGATAGACCAACAATGAGGTATTATTTGAATTTGTTTGAATTCTTTTTTAGTCTAATGACAATTATGTGCTTTATATAGGACATCATGGGCAATGCCTAGGTTTAGGTGGTTGAAAATGCCGAGTTTGGGTGGTTGATACTGATTGCAATAATTATTAGCAATAGAAAAAGAATTGGAATAGGAAATAGTATGTTGGTAAAGCATTTCAGGAGTAGGGCCATTATGGGACATTGGTATCCAATAGTGTCTATTTATTTCCATGAAAATGCTATGATCCATATGACAGTTTGGAGGCAGGGATATGCCTTGGTTTTTGGACCTTCCGTTGTGAGGAAACCTTGCCAAGGGATGGATTGCCTGAGGGAATGTGTAGTAGAGAAAGGGATGCCAACGTAACTTAGAAGGTGAGTGACTTCACGGAAGGGGGTGATCAGATTTCTCAAGGGACTACGTACTAGATAAGGGAATGTCGGGGAATACATATGTTTTGGTCATTATCATTTCTAGAGGGAAGCATAAGCACATTGGGAGTGTGCCTTGGAACAATGAGTTGGTAACTATTCATTGAGAGAACAAGTAGCGCGAGGATTGTAGAGGTGGACATTAGATGCTAATTTTGACTTTGGCAGTGGATTCTGAACTTCCTAGGAAGGATTTGAATCCTGGTACTACTTCAAGGGCGGAGGTGTGGGCCTCTGGATTCCTTAGTTGTTGATGCAATCATTATATCCTTTTATTTTCTATTTAAAGCAAATGTGTATATTATTGTAATACTATATCGAGTTGTGTTTATAAAGCTCCATGAACAATATGTTTATTTGTTATCTTAAGAAAATGTGTATAAGTATATGTGGTTGTTATTGTAAATAATTTAATTAGTTGTGTTATAAAGCTCCAATAAGTGATATGTTCTCATGTTTTAGCAGTGGTCATTGTAAATACTGCAACGGGCTGTGCTATAAAGCTCCATGGGAAGTATGTTTTGTTTTCAATGGTTTGATGGACATAGGTGTCATAGAACACCGAGGATGGTGTTCCCCCAAGGAGGAGGGGTTTGTAACAACCCCTAGTTGATTTCCCATGTAAAGAAAAGAATAAGACCAAGGTCATGGGACATATATTCCAAGATGAATGGTGGGAAAACATTATAGTGCGGATCACTTTCGGTTTATTTATGGCTAAGGAAATTGGCAAAGGCAAAGAGGAATTTAATTTTATGAAAATAAAGGAAAATAGGAGAAAAGGAAGGTGAATAAACATATATTTGCATGAGAGGGAAATTGAAGGGAAAATAGAGGCCTTAATGATAAAAAGGCTTCTAAGGATCATTTCATGGCTTTTGTGAGTTCAGTCTTTGGCTCCCTCATTCATTCTCTCATTATCTCATACTCTTGCACACTTAGAGTATACTTGGAGAAACATTGGAGCACTTTTGCATACATTGGATTTTGAGAAAGAAGGCAAACGAAAGTAGGAAAGCGTAAGGGAACAGGTGGATCAATGACTACAATAGGAATTATTTGTAGGTAATAGGTTGAATGTGTCATTTCCTTGTTGATTTATGGATGCATGGTATATGCATGTGGTTTTTTGGTTATATTCTGTCATTGACATGGATATTTGCTTGGATTTACAATGGTTTTAGCCTTTCCTAGATAGCCATGGTGTTATGGGATTTTCTACTTAATTGTTTTTTGATTGGTTCTTATAATTTCTTATGGTTGTGGGTTGGAACAAACACTCTAGAAGCCCTGAAACAAATTGGGCTGAGTTACTAGTCCTAGAGCCTAGGATGGGAAAAACACTTAGGAGCCCTTGGTGGGTTGAGTTACTAGTCCTTGGAATCGGGTTGGACAAAAGCTCTAAAGCCCTAGAAGGTTGTGGGTTGAGCTACTAGTTCCTGGGTCCTTAAACAACTTGGGTAGAGACCGATCTAGTTGGTGTTAGTGATGTCTGACCATGAGGTGGAATCATTGGTTGACAGTTTGTTGTAGCGATTATAACCATCCTCCAAAATTTTTCCTTAGCCTGTTTTGGAGCCTCCCTTCGAACCTTACATAACACTTTGTCTTGCTTAATCAAGTACTCAAGATTCAGTGTTTTCCTCGCACAAAGGTAGCCTGTCAGTCATAGTTGATCCATTCCACTCATAGGCTGCTCACCCACACTTGGTCCAGCTACAAGCTAAGAAACTTCCCCTTGAAAATTACACATTTTTGGAGGGTAACTAGCCTTCCCTTCGAGAATTGCGCAATCCTCTCTGACAACATGCTGGGCTCCAGGATTACGTAATCCTGTTGGCCAACCCTCCCAGTAGGATTTGCACAAATTTTTCCAGCAGTAGGCTATTCAGCCTAGGATTTGTTCAAATCTGTGTAGCAGTCAGTTGCTTTGCCTAGAAATTGTGCAAATATCCTGGGAAGTTAGCCCAACTCCCAACTAGAAATGCACATTTTTCTCCAACAGTCGAGTAGTCTCTTAAGCATGCATGCATGGACTACTTCTCCCAAGGAAGCATGCAAAGACATCCCTTGTTTCAGGGATCTATGTTTAGTAGTTGGAGGTCGCATGCAAGGAGAACTTCCGAAACCTCCCACCAACTATCGCTTCCCCTAGATTCGTGGCATGTGCGTCGCAACCTCAATGTTATCAAAGCTCATCAATCAGACGATGTAGATTTCAT
Source organism: Pinus taeda (assembly GCA_000404065.3). Classification (NCBI taxonomy): domain Eukaryota; kingdom Viridiplantae; phylum Streptophyta; class Pinopsida; order Pinales; family Pinaceae; genus Pinus; species Pinus taeda. The sequence continues at coordinate 96,392 of APFE030151385.1, read as the reverse complement.
TCCTCACATCAACCTTGTAACTCTGACATCCCACATCACGTATAGGAGTAGTTGGCACATTCAACTCAATTATTTTGGGGTAAGCCCGCCTCCCATGCCTTGTGCTGCATTTTTGTCACTTTTTGTGTTTTTTCTTGTGGAAGTACTATTTTCTTGATTTATTTGGAAGCTTTCTTTCGTTTACATATATACTAGCTTGTCCTAGCTTCGTTTCAGTTTTCGTTGCTATCTCACTGCTGTCACATGCATGAAATTATTTTGCACGGACATTCGCCCAACCGACGAATTGCCTAACCCACATGCATGTTGATCTGTTTGTTGAATCTTCCATTCATGTTTTGCATGCACTCTTAATCACTTCTGCTATCACTTAGTGTCGCCATGCATTCACTGACTTACTTTCTTTCAGTTGCCCGTCGGTGAGTCGGGCCAACCTTGGCAAGGCTGCATTGCTCAATCTGAGAAAGGAAGGATCACCTTCCTCTTAGAATTTGCGCATTCCTACCCAACACTAGCATCTAGGACTATTTTTCTCATTGCTGGAGGACAGTTGCTGCTTGGCCCAAGAAATTGCGCAAATCTGTCCATAGGCCAACAATCCTTCCCAATTGGAATTGTGCATTGTGCAATCCCAACAGTCAGTAGCTAGACTGGACTGCGCATTACGTAGTTCCAGTAGTCAGTAAGTCTCCCATCAACCTAGACTATGCCTTGTGCAGTCATGGTAGTCGGTCTCCCGACCTCCTGACCGAAATTGCGCAACCTTCATGATCATTCACCCAGGTATGTTCCAAGTTAGTTCTCATGTTCATTTTAGTTTTCGACTTACATATTACTTACCATGAGTGTTTTCATGTCTTTAGGTATTGTAGGTTTTCATCTGCCTCTTAGCAGTACAGGTACAATGGTTTCCAGGAGAGCAGAGACAAAGACACTGTTCAGAGCACACTTTGGGATGTGGTCGATCAAGTGTCGATGTGCTTTCCTACTCACAAAGACATCAAGCTGTTTGTAGACAAGGACATCAAGCGGTAGCATCATAGCGAGCAACATCATGAACAACAACTGAAGAAAACATACCAAATGGAATGAATGCAAGAGGAGGGTTGTTGACAACATGGAGGCGGAACAAGGTTGCAAGCTCAAGCAGGTCCATTGATGATGAAAGCAACTTTCGAGACTCCGACTATGTAGTGACAACCCGAAATGAAGATCAAGCGAAGGCATAAGATGTAACAAAGAAGGAGTTTCATGTGCTAAAGTATCAATTCAGGAAGAACATGAAGTTTCACAGACAGACAAATGAGTTGTAACAGGCTCAGGAACAACAGTGGGCGCAACATGCACTCACGAATGAAACTGCACCAGGACAAGTTAAAGATCCATCCCAATAGCTAACACGGAGAAAACATGGTGAGAAGTGTGGTTGATCACATGCAAGGGATTCAACATCATGCATGTAATTGTGCACACACATGCAATCCAACCCACTCAATGTACTCACCAAGGCGAAGACAAGAAGCAAGTCCAACAAGAGATGAATGGGTACTTCGGCAAGTTGATGTGCATGATGACCAACACATACTTCAAGATCAACATGGTCATTATGCATCACTATGCTGTTGGTTCAACCACACTAAAGAATACCATGCGCATGTTGTCAAACACTTTGGATGAAGGGGACGAACCAATGCACATGTTGCAACCTAAGCAAGAGTTCGCTTCAACAAGATGTCACCATGAGGTGCAAGCACACCATCAAAGATGACCAAGATTGGCATCATCTCACCAGCTTCACCATCACAAGCATTTCAAAGAGTTGGTCTCACCACAACAAACTGAGTTTCAGTGATGTCTTGCAAGGCTTGCTCAAGCCATGTTGTCTCACATGAGTACATGTGCATTGTAATGTTGAGTCATGTCAAGTGTAAGTCAAGTGTCAATAGTTGGATGTATCAATCATAGAGTAGGTGAAGGGTCATGAGGGTAGTTGAACTATCACAAAGGGGAATGTCAAGATTCACCCCACCCTTTGCTATAAACAGTCCCTCATAACTCATTGTATAGGCTTTTGGTTAGCCAAGCTTCTACTAAGACTATTTTGAAGAAAGCTTGGGTAGTATTGTAACACGCCTTGGATTCTCCACGGCACAGAATTGGTACATCTCTTTGGAGGAGCAGGTGGATGTGGATGTAAGGTTCCACTACTGGGGCTAGCAGGTTTACATGGATGTATTGTTTGATTGTGACTTACACTTCTTTGTATAATAAGAGTCAACACATTTTCATGCATATGTTGTTATTATAGTTGGAATGGTTTGGTTTCCTCAATGATATATGTTGTTTAACTTACGTACTTGTGTATGAACTGATTTGTATGCAATTATATGAATCTTGTTGTTAATGTGTTGCATATGTTATTAATGCTGTCACCATTCATGTCGACTACTCTTCTGGACATCAGATAGACCTTTCTCATGAAACTTGCTATATCAACCATCACACTTGTCTCGGATTGATCCGGGAGTGTTTTCCATGTTATCTTACCTTCTATGTTGTGACTACCGCATTCGAGTGGAATGCTTCGCCCGAAGCTGTGCATGTCCTTTGTGTGGTGTGTTCGTAGCCAAGTTGGGATTGATCCCTTTCAACCTAGAACTCACGTTCACCTTCCTGTCCCTTCGAAAGCGTTAGAACCTCTCGTACACATTCCTTGACTCTCTGCATTACTCACACCCTTGCTATTGACAGAGTTATCTTACTTGCCTCTATGCGACATCAAGGTCAAGGCATTACCTTATGACCCATCGCTGGGACTCCTACACCACACAGTCTGAGGTCTAATTGGGACTTCTGATCAGGGAGATCCACTTGACATGTTAGCAGTTCCAACACCATCAACATTTCTGCCACTAGAAGGAGCGCCTGATGACAAGCTATGTTTTGCATATCTTTCACGGAGTCTTTCACTCTTCTTCCCCTGAGGTGTTTTTCAAATCGTGAATATGCCTCCATCTCAGGGAAGCTTTTCAATCTATGATGGTGAAGGTGAAGCGGCCTAGCCAGAGAACTTATATAACTTTATTTTCATGATTTATGAGGAAGATGATTTTTCTGAGGAATAGGCTAGTTTTCTGCTGGCATACACACTTCGTGAATCTCCATTTCGTTGGGTGGTCAACCTACCAGCTGACATCATGCACTAATTTGAGCACTTCTATTATCTCATTGAGGACATGTTCTATCATTTTGGTCCAGACTATCTTGACCAGAAACTGTTACAGCTATGGAGGGCTCCGCATGAATCCCTTATTGATTTTTGATAGCGCTTCCATGACCTGTAGTTTCAAGCTTCGAAGAGCCAGAGGAAATTTGTTTATATTTGGGACCTATTTGAGTATTTCCTTAAGAAATTTGCTAGTCCCAAGAGGAAGCTTGATATCAAGCCTCTCTCAACATTCTTCATTTATGGAACTGCGCAATCTCATGTGGGAGCGGGCACTGTCTCAACTGACTTTCCACCTCCTTGTCATTCAACAGCTCCACCACTACCCAGTGATGTTGAGGATCATGCTCACACACCTGTTCATCCTTCACACTCTCCCAATATCTCTCCACTTGATTTTCGCGAAGATTTGGTTGTGAGTCCTTTGAGTGATCATATGCATTCTTTTCTTTGACGTCCGTCTTCGCACTTAGGTGTTCCTTCGAATGATGATGTCTTGTGTTCATCCATTCTAGACTCTCCACTTTTTGTGAACGAGGAACAACCCATTGACGGAGTCGGTGTTGCACAACCAAAATGTGTTGTCATTCATGAAGAGTATGAGTGGGAGCTTGAACATCAATACTCGGGGAAGGATGACTCCCTTCTGTCTGAGTCCCCTCTGTTCGTTCCTAACCTCTTTGGTGGACCTTCCATTCATGATTTTGCATGTGTATCTTCATCCACGAATGCACCCATGTTGATTACTCATAGGACTCACCGGATGTTAGCCCATCATTTGACAATGGAGAGGATAAGTTACTCATTGAAAATCCACTTGATCCTTCATTTTTATTTTCCGGAAACATAGAGGATGAGTTTGTTTGATTTTCATCTACTCCTCTGTGTGATTCATCCAACCATGAGGATGCTGACCAACATCCTGAATATTCTGATCTTGGTTGTCGTGATATATTCACCACATCATCTGATCACGATGTTGATTCACTCATTGTTAATCCACCTAAGCCACTAGTCTACGAAAATCCATCTTCAATGAAGTCAAAACCCCACAGACCGTCATAGAGCTTCAACCCGAGCTAATGGTTATGTCAAGCCTTCGCTGTCTTGAGGTTGGTTTCATTTCTGATCAGGAAATTGTTCAAACATTCAAGGCTCCTCATCACTCATCTGTATGCACTCAAAATCAATCCAACACTTAGATTTTACTTCCTCCACTCGAACTACATGATCCCATTTCTCATGCATTGGAGGAGTCTTACATTGCAAGCACTTGTGCACGATGCAAGTTATCTTTGTTCCTTTCATTTGCTTGCATGTCATAGTCAAGAGTGTGCTTATGCTTCAAAGTTGCACATAGTGTCACACAAAACCATGATAAGACCATGGACAACGCTTCATGCACATGCAATCACTTATGTTTGTTGGGCACTTTGAATCATGAAGTGTGGTTGTCTTCATTTTTATATCTCTCTTATTTGTTGGTTCGAACAATTGGGTTGCTCGCGGACCAAGCCTTCACCAACATGGGTCTACCAATGCGTGGGTGATTGCATTGGAAGTATCACTTCTCGTGATCAGGCCCATGTACCGTTAGTGTAGGAGTAGGAGTAGTGTTTTCTTTCAGTTGTTTTCTTGCATGCTTGTCTGCTTATGTGCTTTGTTTTCTTGTTTGTTTGTTTACTTGCTTCGCTTTGATTTTTGCTTCTGCTCTTTCTTTGATTTGTTGATTTTTAGTTTGTTCACTTGTTTTGTGCATAGGTTAGTTTTGCATGAAACCATGTATGACCCTTGCAGTGAGCTGGGTAAAGTACAAGAGGGCTTGTACAACTATCACTACTTGGTTATTTGTCATCTTGCCTCTATATGATGAGCTTGTTACTTTTAGTCCATGATACTTCGAAGGAAAATACATACTGTTTGAAGTGAACCTTGGTGTAAATAGAACGCTTACGCACTAACTAGTGTCACCTTCTTTGGTCGATTGTTTTGGGTTAACCTTTGTCAGCTCAGACAAGTAGAGTAAGGTGAGGGGGAAAACCTTAACAGGCAAGTCAAAGATATAATAAACTACTTCTCTACTAGAACAATATCTTCTACACAATAAGTCGAGATCCCTCTTCCGCCTCTGAAATGAGTGCTATGCAAAGTGAAAATGAAAAAATTGAAAAGTAAAAAATAATTCAAAATGGAAAATGAATAAGGCGAAAGAAGAGAAAGGATTCCTGCAAAGGGAGGTGATGCAAGTAACTCCGTCAGGGTATTGACCAGGCTCGCTGGTAGTGGAGCCATGCTTATGTTCCTATGTGAATCCACCAAGATATTGTCTAGGTCTGCTCGCAGTGGAGCAACATCAGAGATGAAACTAGACTCTGATGACTATATTGCTTGTGCACCTATATATCCCTCAACCCCAATCGAAAAACTATGTTGCCTTGGCTTGGAATGTGTGTCAATCGACCAAGGGATTGGAAAATGCTACATCTTACAATCAAGTTAGTGTGAAAACAAGATGAGCTAAGAACTGAACAATACTTTCGAAGGTGTTAGACTTTCTTTTCATGAATAAGGTGTATGCAGAGAGCTGGAGTTCTACCAATGTGTCACCAAGTGTTGTAGCGGCTAAAACCACCCTCCAAAATTTTACCTTAGCCTATTTTGGAGCCTCCCTTCCAACCTTAAATAACACTTTGTCATGCTTCGTCAAGTACTCAAGCTTTAGTTTTTCCTCACACAAAGAAAACCTGTCGATAACAGTTGAACCATTCCCCTCATAGGCTACTCACCCGGACTTGGTCCAGCTACAGGCTGAGGAGCTTCCCCTTGAAAATTGCACATTTATGGAGGGAAACTATCCTTCCCTACAAGAATTACACAATCCTCTCTGACAGCCTGCTAGGTTCCAGGATTGCACAATCCAGCTAGCCAACCCTCCCAGTAGGATTTGCGCAATTTTTCCCAGTAGTAGGCTCTTTAGCCTAGGATTTGTGCAAATTTGGGTAGAAGTCAGATACTCTGCCCAGAAATTATGCAAATCTCTTGGGATGTTAGCCAAACTCCTAGCCATAAATACACATTTTTCTCCATCAATCGAGCAGTCTCTTGCATGTGTAGCTAAGATTGATCGGTTCCCTTCGTGACTGAGCAAAACAAACTTGCATGCATAGGCTACTTCTCACAAGGTAGAATGCAAAGAAATCCCTTGTTTTAGGGATCTATGTTTAACAGTTGGAGGTTACATGCAAGGAGAAATTCTGAAGCCTCCCACCAAGTGTCACCCCCCTAGATTCATGGCATGTGCATTACAACCTTGATGTTATCAAAACTCATCAACTCGACGTTGCATATCTCATTCATCACATCAACCTTGCAGCTCTGACATCCCACATCACATCTAGGACGAGTCGGCACATTCAGCTCAGTTGTTTTATGGTAAGCCCACTTCCCATGCCTTGTGCTGCATTTCTGTCCTTTTTTGTGTTTTCACTTGTGGGAGTACTTTTTGCTTGATTTCTTTGAATCTTTATTGTCATCTACATATATACTAGCTTTTCCTAGATTCGTTTAAGTTTTCATTGCTATCTCACTACTGTCGCATGCATGAAACTTTTTTGTACGGACATTCGCCCAACCAACGAGTTGCCTCACCCACATGCATGTTTATCTATTTGCTGAATCTTTCATTCATGTTTTGCATTCACTGTTAATCACTTCTGCTATCACTTAGTGTCGCCATGCATTCACTAACTTACTTGCTTTCAGTTGCCCATCAGCGAGTTGGGCCAACCTTGGCCCGGGCTTTGCCTTCACCAAGGTTGCATTACTCAATCTGGGAAAGGAAGGCTCACCTTCCTCTCCAAATTTACACATTCTTGCCCAGCACTAGCCCCCAGGACTATTTTGTGCATTTTTGGAGGACAGTGGTTGCCTGGCCCAAGAAATTGCGCAAATCTGTCCCTAGGCCAGCAGTCCTTCCGAGATGGAATTACGCATTGCACAATCCCAACATTCAACAACCAGAATGGACTATGCATTACACAATTCCAGTAGTGAGTAAGTCTCCCAACAGCCCATACTGTGCCTTGTGTAGTCTTGGCAGTCGGTCTCCCGACATCCTGGTCAAAATTGCGCAACCTTCATGATCATTCACCCAGGTATGTTGTAAGTCAGTTCTCATGTTCATTTTGGTTATCGACTTACAGATTTCTTTCCATGAGTGTTTCCATGTCTCCAGGTATCACAAGTGTTCATATGCCTCTCAGCAGTACAGGTGTAATGGTTTCCAGGAGAGCAGAGACGAAGACACCTTTTAGAGCACACTTGGGGATGAAATTGATCAAGTGTTTATGAGATTGCTTACTCACGAAGACATCAAGTTGTTCGTAGACAAGGACATCAAGCAAAAGCATCACAGTGAGACACATCATGAACAACAACTGAAGATAAAATACCAAATGCGATGAATGCAAGAGGAAGGTTGTTGACAACACGGAGGTGGAACAAGGTTGCAAGCTCAAGAAGGTCGATTAATGATGAAAGCAACTTTGGAGACTTCGACTATGGAGTGATGATGCCACATGAACATCGTACGAAGGTAGAAGATGTAACAAAGAAGGAGTTGCATGTGCTGAAACAACAACTCGGGAAGAACATGAAGCTATGAAGACAGACGAATGGGTTGCAATAGAGTTAGGAACAATAGTGGAAGCAACGTGCACTGACGGATGAAACTGCACCTGGACAAGTTAAAGATCTAACCCAGCAGCTAACATAGAGCAAATATGGTGAGCAATGTGGTTGATCGCACTCAAGGGATTCAATATCATGCATGTCATGTGCGCATGCATGCAATCCAACCCATTCAACACACCCACCAAGGCGAAGACAAGAAGTAAGTCCAACTGGAGCTGAATGGGTACTTCGGCAAGTTGATGCACATGACCACCAACAAACACTTAAATATAAGAACAGTCACTATGCATCAGTGTTCTTTTGATTCAGCTGCACCCAAGAATACCATGCGCATGTTAGCAGACGACTTAGATTAAGAGGCCGAACCAATGCACCGGTTGCAACAGAAGCAAGAGTTCACTTCAACAAGATGTCACCATGAGGTGCATGCACACCATCAAAGATGACCAATCTTGGCATCAACTCACCAGCTTCACCATCACAAGAATGTCAAAGAGTTGGTCTCACCACAACAAATTGAGTGTCAGTGATGTCTTGTAAGGTTTGGTCAAGCCCATGTTGTCTCACATGAGTACATGTGCATTGTAATGTTGAGTCTTGTCAAGTGTCAACAGTTGGATGTAACAGTCATAGAGTAGGTGAAGAGTCATGAGGGTAGTTGAACTGTCACAAAGGGGAATGTCAAGGGTCACCCCACTCTTTGCTATAAATAGTCCCTCAAAACTCATTGTATAGGATTTTGGTCATCCAAGTTTCTACTAATACTATTTTGAAGAAGGCTTGGATAGTATTGTAATGCCTTGGCTTCTCCACTACATGGAGCTAGTACATCTCTTTGGAGGAGTAGGTGGATGTGGTTGTAATGTTTCGTTGTTGTGGATAGCAGGTTTACATGGATGTATTGCATGATTGTGACTTAAACTTCTTTATATAATAAGAGCCAACACATTTTTATACATATGTTGTTATTGTAGTTGGACTATTTTGGTTGCGTCAATGATATATGTTGTTTAACTTACGTACTTGTGTATGAACTGATTTGTATGCAATTATATGAATCTTACTGTTAATGTGTTGCATATGTTATTACTGATGTCACCATCCGTGTTGACTACTCTGCCATACATAAGACAAACCTTTCTCATGAACCTTGCTATATCAAGCGTCACACTCATCTTAGACTGATCCATGAGTGTTTTTTGTGTTATCTTACCTTGTATTTTGTGATTGCTGCATCCAAGTGGACTGCTCCATTGGAAGCTGTGCATGTACTTGTGTGGTGAGTTCCTAGCTGAGTTGGGACCGATCCCTTTCAACTTGGAACTCTCCTTCGCCTTCCTCTCCCTTCGAAGTGTTGGAACCTCTCGTACACATTCCTTGACTCTCTACATCAGTCATGCCCTTGCTACTGATAGAGTTATCTTACTTGCCTCTTTGTAACATTGTGGTCAAGGCATTACCTTGCGACCCACTATTGGGACTCCTACACCAAACGGTATGAGGTCTACTTGGGACTTCTTATCGGGGAGATCCCCTTGACATGTTGGGGGGTCAAACATTGTCAACATTTCTGGTGCTAGAAGGAGAGCCTGATGACAAGCTGTGTCTTCTCATCCAGTTTTGAACCTTTGCATATCTTTCATGGAGTCTTGGATTCTTCTTCCCCTGAGGTGTTTTTTGAATCGTGAAGATGTCTCCATCTTGGGGAAGCTTTTCGATCTCTTTTCCACTCACAAGTATCATGGTGAAGGTGAAGTGTCCTAGCCTGAGCACTTATATAACTTTCTTTTCATGATTTATGAGGAAGATGAGTTTTCTGATGAATAAGACATTTTGTTGCTTGCATAAAAACTTCATGAATCTCCATTTCATTGGGTGCTCAGCCTATCGGCTAACACCGTGCACTCATTTGAGCACTTTTGTGATCTCATTGAAGAAACATTCTATCATTTTGGTCCATACTATCTTGACCGAAAATTGTTAGAATGACAGAGGGCTTCACATGAATCCATTATTGATTTTTGGCAGTGCTTCCGTGACTTGCAGTTTCAAGCTTCGAAGAGCTAGATGAAATTTACTTATCTTTGGGACTAGTTCAAGTATTGCCTTAAGATATCTTCCCATCCCAAGAGGAATCTTGATATCAAGCCTCAATCAACATTATTCATTGATGGAACTGCACAAACCCATGTGGGAGCGGGCATTGTCTCAACTGAATGTCCACCTCCCTTTCATTCAGCAGCTCCACCACTGCCTAATGATGTTGAGGATCATGCTCACACACCTGTTCATCCTTCACAATCTCCCAACATCACTCCACTCAATTTTTTCTCAGATTTTCTTGCGAGTCCTTCGAGTTCTCATATGAATTCTTTTCTTTGACCTCCATCTTCGTACTCAGGTGTTCCTCCGGATGATGCTTTCTTGTGTTTTTCCATTACAGACTCTCCACTTGTTGTCAACGAGGAACAACCCACTAATGGAGTTGGTGTTGCATAACCAACATGAGCTATCATTCATGAAGAGTATAAGTGAGAGATTGAACATCAACACTCCACAAAGGATGACTCCCTTGTATCTGAGTCCCCTCCGTTCTTTCCTAACCTCTTTGGTGAACCTGCCATCCATGATTTTGCGTGTGTATCTTCATCCACGAATGCACCAATTGTTGACTACTCACAAGACTCACTAGATGTTAGCCCATCATTCAACAATGGAGAGGATAAGGTATTGATTGAAAATCCACTCGATCCTTCATCTGTCTTTTCTGGAAACACAGAGGATCAGTTTGTTCGATTTTCATCTACCCCTCTGTGTGATTCATCCAACCATGAGGATGCCAACCAACATCCTAAATTTTCTGATCTTGGTTGTTGTGATCTCTTCACCTCATCATCCTATCATGATGTTGATTCACTCATTGTTAATCCATTTAAGCCACTGGTCTACAAAGATCCATCTATCAACGAAGTCAAAACCCCATAGACCATTGAGGCACTTTAGCTTGAACTAATGGTTATGTTAGGCCCTCGCTGTCTTGAGGTTGGTTTTGCTTTTGATTAGGAAATTTTGAGATTGCAACAAGATGATGGAGCTTAGTGAAAAGAGTCGCCTTCACTAAGTGGGCCCGCAGGCTATTTTTGGCGCAAGTCTATTTTTAGACTATGTCTATTTTTAGACATATGGATCATGTCTATGGATTGCAGGTTGCTATTTATGGATGATTGATCAAGTTGGAAAAATAGATGGACTTCTATTTTAGACCACAGCGGAGTGACACCACAGCGGAGTGACTGCTCAGTCTAAATATAGAACAGTCAAATATTATTAGCTCATAATAATATTTAGACTATAAACTTTGTCTTATTCTCTTGGAGCACTTCAAGATGAGCTACGGATGTGGTACATGCAGATCCTAGAAGGAAATACATGGTTACCTATGGGATGACTAATATTTGCATGCAGGACTTCAGTTAGAACTCAAGTGAGTTGAGTTTAGTGGACTGGAGGTGCAGTTGATGGAGTTGTGTTCAGTTTAGCTTTGTTAAACTGGTTGTATTTAGTCTAACTGGAAAATAGACTAGAGATGAGTTGGGTGAATTAGTTATTAATTAATTCACAAGTTATTAACTCATAATACAACTAATGAATACATCAGTTAACTCAGTTGCATGTCAGTGCATGTTCAGTTCAGCAGGGACAGGTGTTAGAGAATCAGATTGCTATCAGTTGTGACTATAGTTGTGCATCAGATCTTGCACAATCAAGGGATTGGGTATGCCAATGAGTTTGCCCACGTATTTTCCCACATTGTAGCTTGTGCTCACGTGATTTTACCAAGTAAATATGTGGTTGCCTTTGAATTATCATCAGTTCTTGAGCAGGTATTGAGCAGCGGAGGCAGGCAAGCAGCGAAGGAGATTTGAGCCAGTGATTGATTCAGATCTGAGCTGTATTGTGTGTAACAGAGGGGGAGATACTTGTGAGAAGTATTATGCTGTGTAATGTTACATGACTCAATCATTAATATACAGATAGTTGGGGTTTTTAGCGAGATGCTTTCCCCGGGATACATACTGTGTTAATGTGAATGCTCTTGATGTTTTATTGTTATTGATGCTGCTATATTGATGATCAACGTAGAGGAGCTTATGTATTGTGTATGTTTTCCGCAATAGTACATGATCAGGATAATCTCCATTGAATATGTGTTAAATTATTCAAAATTTCTACACTGACTGGAGTCATAGAGTTGGAGCCACGTGAGTGGCTGAGAGGTGTAGAAAAGGTAAGGTTTTTAAACCTACTCTGGGTGTTGCATTACCATCGTGCCCCAGTGACCATTTTTATCATCAGGCAGCTGCTCTGCTTGGTGCATGATGGGTGCTTGTGGCTAGAGGAGCCCATCCCCATCACATACCACTTGATTCACAGAATTACTTGGCTCCCTTGTAAAGAGGAGGACCCAACAGACATCTTGGAGGGTAAGAATGATGATTTGGCCATCGCGGAGGCCATGAAGAAGAAGTTCAAACTGGAGAAGAAGAAGAGAGGGTACGCGATTTCTAGCATCAATAAACCGGCGGTCAAAGTTGTGACACAGATATTGGCAGGAAAGGTTATGCGGAAGTGTCGTGCGGATGAGGTTCCCATGTCGATGGTTGTACTTGCAGCGCAATGCGTAGAAGGGGTCCAGTTCAACTGGGCAAACTACTTATGCGTGGAGTTCCTTGAGAACTGCTGCAAGGCACAGGAGTAGGGAAGACTTTTCACTATGCCTGGCTTCTGTTGTCCATAGTAATGGTGGCATGGGAATTGCTTGAAGACAACTAGTTCCCAGCAGTCGCGCAAGACCTTCCAGAGGTAGTGAAGTAAACTTCGCTGTGGGCAACCCGAGATGCATAGAGGATAAGGGACAATAAAATATTCTGGGTGTTCATGGAAATGAACATCACAATGGGGATTAATCACAAGCCACGGAGTTCAAGGCAAATTTCCATCACGTTTACATCAAGGTGCAGAAGGACCCCATGAAGACATGGCATGAGCTACCCTACATGGCGACAGACGACGTCATCTTCGTATTCCTTGAGTCATTGCCACCGGAGTGGCACACTCCAGCCAACTCTGCGATGGAAGCAGAAAAGTTCGTCGCACAGTGGAAAAAGGTTGAGGTGAAACTGCGGATGGGGCAGTTGGCAGAAAAATGCAGGAACGAAGCGACAATAACTAAGCTGCAAGCGACGCGTGATGCTATGAAGCTAGCGGAAGAATAGTAGAAGGCAGCCAAGGAAGAGCACGAGGGAGACAAGTCACCTTCACCCAAACAGGAGATAGATACAGAGAAGGGTAGTGCGGACCCGCAGAAAATTCCCACCCAACTAAAACGACCATGCCCAAGAGATTAGGTAGGGCCGCGGATGAATTTGAAAGCTTCAAAGACTTCTTTCAACCCGATCACCCTCAATAAGGGAGATCTGCATGACATTGGGGAGACAGTGAGGGATGTCACCGCGAAGTCCCTCCAACAGTTCATGGAGAAATATCAGATGGTTTTGGGGGCTCTCCGAGCACAGACACAGGAGTTGCAGGTGCGGAACCCACAGGTTGGCACTGTGTCAACCAGCCTCGCACTAGGCATGGCCACAGCCGAGGAGATGTTGCGTGCCCAAATGACTAACATAATCATGCTACTAGAGGGAGCACTAGTTACAGAACATGAGGCCGACAGGCCTATAGTCAGCAAACTAAAGAGAACTGGGAAAAATATGGCTATGCTCCCTTAGGAGACACTCTATTTTTTGCAGGATGGAGTTACTGCAGAACTGCGAGCTAGGGAGGGTCGCGTGCTCTAGGTAATGAGTGAGCAGTGCATCAACATTGCATAGTTGAGCCTGCAGTGTGACGAGGTAGTGGCGCAGAACAAACAGCTAGTGAAGGTGGTCGAGGAAGCCTGCCAAATGGTCCTGGAGTTGGCCATCCAAGCAGAAGAAATAGTGGAGGCACGCGTCCAGAAACTAGAAGCAGGGGTGCGTGAGGCAAAGGAAGAAATGGCTGGGGTCCAGCTTGAACTGAACCTTTAGATAGCTGAATTGTAATTGAAGGCTCATCCTTCAACTCTGCCAGAGGTTAAGGAACAGCGCGCCAACGTGAATATAGTAGCAATAACAAAGGATAACAATGCAGTAATAGATTGCAAAAAGTTGTTCAAGCAATCGTTCAAGGTTCTCACCACCCTGTAGGAGGACCAAAACATACAACGTCTAGAGATGGAGGTGCGTGAGCTATAGTAGAAATATGGTGAAGTAAAGGGGATCACACAGACAGTTGCCCTTACATAGAAGCTCGTGAGGATGCAGTAGACCAAAGCACTCAAGGAACGGGTAGATATTGCTCAACATAAGGAAGTTGTTTTGAAGGTGCACTTACAACCATGGATTGATGAGGTGTACATCATTACTACCTCCATTGAAGCAAAGATCGTGTAGCTATAGGTTACATAGGAAAAGGTTTAGGGCAGCATTTCAGCTACAACGGTCTCCGAACAACGCGTCAAAGAGGTAAAACAAGCAGCCGCACAGTGCACTGCCAATCTTGCAGTGATTCAGGCAGAATTGGGAGGTCTTTGTGCAAAGATCTCAGCACCGACAGAGTGACTTGAGGGCGAGTCATGATGTTTGTGTTGGGGTCCTGTTGGGTGTGGGTCCCCCAAGGGAAGTTTTGGGGCTTAGAACCCAGATTTTGGTCAAAAATTGTAACTTCAATGTAAAGAATTCGCATTTTGTGGGTGCAGAGCGCATAGCTTGTAAAAGAGTCATAGGGTTGTCCGCCCTCAATTTTGTTATTGTAATGTCAGCTGTAGATATCTACCCATGGTCCATGGACCATGGGATTGTATAAATAGAGCGAGGCTCTAAGTAGTTAAGACAAGGATCTAAGGATGAAGAGTTGAGTCATATCGGAAGTGTAAACTCTAGCTTTGGGTCATAGAGTAGGAGAAGGATCTGTAGCTAAGTGCATAGAGGCCTAGTAGTCTGCATCTGAGTGTGCAGACCCCTGCAGATGAGTGTGTAGGGTGAGTCGAGTTTGTAATAGTTGGAGCATTAATAAATAGAGTTTTCATATCCATTTTTTGTATTTATTTCTTATTTTATGCATTTGATACATTGAATATACATTGCACTTTTAATGCTTAGATGATGCGAGAATATGTATGAATGTGTTGATTAAGTGAATACAAGATAGAATATCTGTTTACGTGAAGTTGAATAACATCTGTAAGAAGAAAGTAAGATACGCGATGTATTTTGGTGAAATAGCGTAGTTCGCTGCCATAGCAGCGCCAAAGCATCTCAGCCCCTGGTTAGGGTTGTGCGAAAGGAGATTATAACAGATCGTGAGGGTATTGAAGGTTAGAACAGTGCGTGAAGATAAGCATAGTTGGACTAAATCAACACCAAAGACATCTCAACGGTGTGGAAACATGGTTCCAACATCCCCCCATACTACTTCGGGTGAGACTTCAATCCGCGCTCCGCAGGCTGATGCCAAAAGGGCTAGTAGTGTAGGGATTTATTTGGCTAAATAACTCTGAACCTGGGTTAGGCCCCCTCAAGCCAACTTCAGTCCTCAAGTTTGTTTTAGTTTTCAACTAAAAAATTGCTTTCCATGAGTGTTCCTATGTCTCCAAGTATCATAGGTGTCACCTGCCTCCCAGCAGCACAAGTACAATGGTTTCCAGGAGAGGAGAGTCAAAGACACCATTAAGAGCACAACTGGGGATGTAGTTGATCAAGTGTCTATGAACGTGTCTATCCATGAAGACATCAAGTTGTTCATGGAAAATGATATTAAGATGAATGGCAATGGCATCACAGTGAGCAGCACCATCAATAGCAGCAGAAGGTAACACACCTACATGCAGTGAGTGCAAAAGGAAGGCTATTGACAACATAGAGGCAAAACAAAGCTGCAAGTTCAAAGTAGATCCACTCATGACAAAAGCATCTTTGGAGATTGAGGCTATGAGGTGACGACGTGAAAAGAGGTTCGCATAAAGATAGAGAAAGGAATAGAGAAGGAGTTGCAGGTGATGAAGCAACAATTCAAGGAAGAACAGAAGCTGCACAAACAAGAGAAATAGTTGCAGAAGGAATAGGTACAACAGGGGGTGCAACATGCACAAAATGATGACACCGTGCCCATACAAGCTATGAACCCATCCAATAGTCGGAATGGATCAGACAAGGTGAGTAGTTTTATTGATCACATGCAAGGGAATTCAGTATCATGTATGTCATTGTGTGCACACATCGATTCCACCCATTTGGCACACTCACCAAGGAGAAGACAAGAAGCAAGTCTGACTGGAGTTGAACATGTATTTCAACAAGTTGATGTGCATGGCCACCAACACATGCTTGGAGATCAGCACAAACAATATGTATCAGTATGTTGTTGGTCCAACTGCACTCAATATGATGATGTGCATGCTATTAGACGAGTTGGAGGGAGGATCCATATCAATGTACCTGGATGCAACAAAGGCAAGAGTTCACTTTCAGTAGGATGTTACCATTGAGAACACAGACACCATCATAGAAGAACAAGCTTGGCATCAGTTTACCACCATTGACCATCACAAGGATGTCAAAGAGTTGGTCTCACCACAACGGTCCGAGTGTTATTGATGTCTTGCATGGATTTCTCTAGCCATTCTGTCTTACAAGGGTACATGTGTAGATTGTATGTAACGTCTTATCAAGTGGAAGTTCAAGTGTCGATAGTTGAATGTAACGATCATAGAGTAGTTGAACGGTCATGAGGATATATTAACGGTCACAAAGTGGAATGTCAAGGGTCACCCAACCCTTTGCTATAAATAGTCCCTCATAACTCATTGTACAGGCTTTTGGTCAGCCAAGCTTTTGATAGGAGTATCTCAGAGAGAGCTTGGACAATATTGTAACAAGCCTTGGATTCTCCATTATGTAGAGCTAGTATATCTCTTTGGAGGAGCAGGCAGTAGTGATTGTAATGTTCCACTATCAGAACTAGTTGGTCATGGTTGTATTGTATGACTGGAACTTACACTTCATAATGTAACAAAGCCAACACGTTTCATGCACATGTCGTATTGTATTTCAGCTATCTTGTTTACTCTAAATGATATATGTATATGTTTGCTTACGCATGCATGTGTAGCTATTTTCTGTATATGTATGTATGAATCTTACAGAAATGTGTTGTTGGTTTAACCATAACTTTGGATTGCTAGCTGTTGGCTTGTTGGGGCCTGACCTAGGTTCGGAGATGATTTAGCCAAACAAATCCTGGTACTACTGGCCCTTTCGCAAAATTCGGCGGAGCGCGGACTGAGGTCTCACCCGAAGTAGGACGGGAGGGTGCTAGAACCAAGTTTCCACACCCTGGGGATGTCTGATGGGTTTAAGTAGTCTGTGTTTTTGACCCTGCGCACACGTCTCTACGCGCACTTATCAATACCTCGCAGCCTGTGATGTTGTCTTCGCACAACCCTACTTGGGGGCTGAACAATGTTATTACCCATGTCCTTACTAATCATCCAATATTAGTTGATTAATTTAGCTTACTATCATGTAAAAAGTATACTTAGAAATATAAATCATTCATACAAGTGCATGCAATAAATAAACAGTATAATTGCAAATAATCAAACATGTAATAACTTAAGAACAAATACACAGAATTCAGATAAAACTTCTCTTTATTATTCTCTTCCTTCGGTTACAGACTCTATCCTACCCTGCGCACTCAACTGCAGACTCTACTAGGCCTCTACGCACTGAGCTGCAGAGCCTCTTCCTACTACTATGACCTAAGACACACTTAGATACTTTCTCTGTACTTCTATCTCATACTTTTGCACTTAGAGCTTCACTCTATTTATACAACCCCATGGTCCATGGACCATGGGTAGTCCGACATTACATTCAAACTTAGGGCGGACAACCCTATGACTTTAACATACATTTCGCACCTGGAATTCGCAGAGCTATACAATAATATCACTCAAAACTTGGGCTTTGAGCCCCAAAACATGTTGTGGGGGGATTCCATGCCCAACAGGCCCCCAACACAAACATCGTGACTGGCCCTCGAGTCACTTTGTTAGCGCGATGATCTTGGCACGGAGATCCTCCAACTATTCTTGTACAACGCTGATGTCTGCAGTGCATTGTGCTGTTGCTTGTTGAACCTACTGCATCCTCTATTCTAAGACCTTTGTGGCATGCGTGCTTTCCTGCATCTACATGTGCATCCCCTAAGTTTTCATGAGCTTCCCTTCAATATTCTTCGTGATTGTGAAGGCCTCGTCAATCCATGGTTGAACGCATGCTTTGAGAACTACTTCCTTATGGCGCGTCGCATCCACCTACTCCTTTAATGCCTTGGCTTACTGCATCCTTGCAAGCTGCTAAGTGAGGACTACCATCTGTGCAATCCATCTGACATTGTTGTATTGCTATTGGATTTCTCACACCTCTGTCTCCATGCACTGGATGTTGGGATCCTTCTGCAATGTTTTGAGGACCCTAAGTGCTTGTTCCGATGTGTCAATACAGTCATGCATTGCTCCTCCAATTTCTTCCAACTCCACTATAGTAGTGCTAGCGTGCTGTTCTGTGATCTCTGATGAGTGGAAGATTGCGCCTTCAACCACAGCTCGACGATTTGAAGATTCAACTCCAGCTGAACCTTTGTCGTCTCTTCTCTGGCCTCGCGGACTCTAGTTTCCAAACTTTGGATCTGCACTTCTACCAGTAGATTTGCTGCTATGGCCAGCTCCGAGACACATTAGCGAGCGTCATCTACTGTATTCACCAACTGTTGATTTCGTGGCTCTAACGTGATCACCACCCCCTCGATGTTCTGCTTCATTAAGTTCTCGGTCTCTAGGTGTAGGAACTTCTTGCTATCAGCGAGGTCCTAGTCTTCAAATTTCATGGTTGGTATGTGGCCTAGGTGCATTCCTTCAAATACAATACCGTCAATGAGGAGAGGGGTCTAGAGTGAGCTTTTCATTTCATCCAGGTTATTCGACACTTTGGTTTTCTATTTCATGGAGGTACATATGCTAGTAGTTTTGTTGCAGAGCGCAACGGTTGGATATCCTCCTCCACTTCTTCTTCTTCTTCCGCTGTGGCGATTAGGGCCTGTAAGTCTTCTTCTTCCTCATCTGTTTCTATTGTGATTGCTTTCCCCTTCTCTTCCATGGATAGTTTGTTGTGTCGCGGATTCCTCAAGGACATGCGTACTGGACCCATCGCCTGTTTATCCTCCTTGGGCCTCGATTTTCATGGTGATTTGGTCATTTTTGTGACAATCCCAATGCCTTCTGGAACATCCTCTACCATTTGGGTCAGTGCGGCAGGTACCTCTTCAATTCCCAACCCATCCATAGTGGATGTCGTCACCTCTAGATTGTATTCTGTCTCTTGTGAACTTAGGGGCTCAATTATCACTCAGCTCTCAATGCTTTGTGCTCTGTTCAAGCACTCAATTCTCAAATGGCCAAGTGTTGTTCGCTGGCCATCCCTTTGAGTTTTATAGCACCTTTCGAATTCGAATTCAACCGTTCCTCCCAATTTTGGGCCATTAATGCTTTCTTGGCAGCATATTTTCCCAAATCTTGCCCATAAATCATGTCTTAATTGCCCACCACCAACTCCATTTGGCCTCAAATAGAACATCTCATCATGAATAGTGACACCAATGGTCACTTCCTAGCCAACCCACACGGAAGCACAACCCTCCATGCACGATCGTGAACCTTATGGCGTTCTAATTCTATGCACATCTCCCATATCGCGCAGCTCCCAGGCAGAATATTTTATAGTTTCGCGCTCCCTTGCAACTACATGGAGCACTAAGACTATTCTTCCTATAGCTAATCAGGTGGTCGCACCACCCTTGTGGGGCTCCATCCCATCCTCTATCATAGTTCGCGGAGAATCCCCATCTTCCATTGTGGTGATTGGCAACGCGCACTTTACTACTTGCAATGCGTTATCTTGGTCACTTCGTTTAGTGATATGTGGTCCAAGTCATGGCAATAGACTAACCAGTTCACGACGATAGTCCTCCAACTTGTTGGTACACTTGTACGTACCTTACCTTACCATTCCTAGCTTTTCAATGAGAAATTATTTGTTTATTTCGTCTTCTAGCTTCTTGACCTTCGCGTCCATCAAAGCACTTTTCTTCCTTAGCTGTACCAGGTCTTTCTCAAGTTCATGAAGTCTAAAGTTTCTCCGTCATATTTCTTCCTCCAGTCTTATATGTTCTGTTTTTCATAGTTGTGTGATTTCTTCCTCCCAATCTACGCCTACCGTCATATCTATGGATGCTATTAGCTTCGCATGATCCACAGGGACTACATCCTTCGCTTCATACTTCAGCTTCAAAAATCTTTGTGTGGTCATAGTTTTGCACATGGCCCTATAATCCCATTTAACCACTGGTACGCGCAGGTCCCAGTCAATGCATCTCACATGGTGGGCCCTGTTTAGCACTTCGCACACCTTGTGAAAGGCTTCCTCGTGTATGGCTTTTGGCACGCTAGGTTGTATCATCCTTCGCCATGCACACTTGTCATGCCTACTTCTACTTGTTTTCCCTATTTCCTATTGTGAGAGCAGTGTGCGTTCATGCGAGCTGCATACCATACACCTGTACCCATCTAGAAAAGTGGGCGTGCAAGTTTTTTCGTCCACCCTACCTAGCTTCCATCCTCATATGAGGCTTCCCAAATCGTAAGTGCATCATCTTTCTGCATTCACACTAGTCTCTGAAACTCTACTGGTGCATACCCCACCACTTTGCAGGCATAACGCGCAATGCCCATTTCAGAGCATCAAACCACTGCTGTTTTGGCACTTCTCTTTCAAATTTATTTAGGAATTCATCCACAGATGTCAACCCACCATACATTGGTAGATCCCTTACCTCTGTTGTCACACAGTGCATGGATCTTACCATCATGTTGTAGTTGAGCGTGGTTACCTCGTGTAGCCAGTTCTACCATCGTTCTGTTTCCTCATCTAAATTTGATTTGTAGGAGCTTTCGTGCTCCCATGAAATCCAGCCATCCACTGTAGGATTCACCTAATCCTATTCCCGAGCGGTTATCTTGTTGATACAGTCTATCTCGTCGTCCTTCTCATCGTCACACACTGGCTCTGTGTAGCGCACTCCTTCCCCAAGGTCTAAAGGCACCACTATGCATAGTGACTTTTTCTCAAAGATCATTTTGAGCTTCTTTAGATTTATCACTCTGTTCATATCAATGGCCCAATCTATTCCCAGTAGCGTGGAATAGGGATTGTTGTCATCGACAATCTATATCACTTCGAAATCTACAAGCGCGCTCGCACCTTCAATGTCTATCGTTATCCCCTGCAATCTTCCCATCAGTATGATCTTTTGTTGGTTCGCCATTCGCAATTGAATAGGGGACCATTGCAACGCAAGCCTGCCCATGCGTTCCCATGTTCACTTTGGCAGCACATTTGCATCCGATCCTAGATCCAGAATTACTTGATCCATTTCATACTCCCCGATTTGCGCATTCAATCTCATTTCCCTTTTTGTTCGCGATGTATGTTTCCCAAGCTCTCGGACTACGCGCGGTTCTCCTGACCCAACACACCTAGTGATAAGTTCCTGTAGTCCCTTCACCACTTTGCTGTAGCACAACAACTTCACACATGTCTCTAGAAAGGTAGTGATCATTGAAGGATACATCTCCAACTTTAGTTGATCCTTACTACCTGAAGTGGAGGCCTCCGTGAAGCTCTTCTTAGTTTCCATGAATGTCTCCTTCTCATGCTCCAAATCAAATTTAGGTTCCTTTGTAGGAGCCTTGTGAACCCACGCACTTTTTTTAGGCTACTTACCTTTGTCATCTCCTGTTGTGATATTGCTTTAGAGTACGATGTTTACATTCGAGTCCTCTTCGCACGGCTCATACCTCACCATTTGCAAATTCTGAGGCGGGTGAGGCTAGAGTATCCCTTTATCGCACAGCCTCACTATCCGTGTAGGGTAGTCCTCCATCTCATGATCAAACTAAGTAGAATATAAACATGATTCTCTCATCAGATTTGTACAGTTGTGGGCATAATTCCCTAGCCCTCCACAATTGTAACAAATTAGCTATCCGCGACCCCTACCTAGTACCATTCCACCTCGACCTCATCCGCGCCCTTGAAATCCAGCGCGCGCCATCCCTACATTTGGATCGAGGGCTCGTGTTTATGTCTGCACCCTATAGGCAAGAGTCTGATCCATCATCAGCTCGTAACTTCTATAGGTGCGGTCATCATGGCCTACCTATTTGCAGAAATTACAGAACAATTGATGGGACGTCTATGTATACTTCTGTAATAGGTGATAGTTGTCTGTGGTGTGTTTTTCTTTGATATGAAAAATCACGCACCATAATGCAGGTGCCACGCTCGATCTTCCTATGCCTCTAGTCTTAATGGCATTTGCCCTCCTCCGCCAAGTAGTTCACGAAGACTGGACAATGGTCCTTATCATGCCCCTGGCCCTTGCACTTTATGCACCATACTTCCTTGCGTGCTTTGGGGAGATCTGGCATGTCCTATTTCAAACCCTGCATTTCCAAACACAAATTTTGCAGTTGCACGTGGATTTGTTGGACTCCCAAGCCAGGATCTTGTATTGGGGTCTCGTGTAGACTCATTTCGATCTCCAAAGCTTTGAACTGGGTGGATAACTTCTGCTACAATAATGCCATCCTTAAATGTGGCGTTAGTGACGCTACAAACCATGTGCAATGTTGTCCATCTATCAAGGTCATGTTGTCTTTTCAAATCATACTCTTCAATCTCTTATCCATATCCCATGGGGCCTCACCTAGAAGTATTGTGATTTCCTTAAACCCGATAATTGATTGTATCTCCGATTTTGGCCTGCTAAATTCCCTATTCAGCACAGCCTAAATATATGTGATCCCCACATTTGTATGGTCATTAGAATGCTTAATGTACCATGTTAGTGTGTGATCCTACAACGTGCTTACCAGCGTTGCCTTCTTTATATTGTCATCCACAACTCCTTGTGCTTCCCATGCGGCCTTTACCACGAACCAAAATTGGTCTGTATCTTTGTTCCCTACTCCTCTGGATACCAACAATTTTATTGCACTTGCCATATTGAACTGTGGTGGTGGCGGAGGTGGTGTGGGCAGAGATGGAGGTGAAGATGGTGAGACTAGAGGTGGTTTAGGTGGAGGTGGAGGTGGTAGGCGCGGAATTCATTGCCTTATTAGACTGACCACGCTTCTCGAAGAAACTTTCACGAGCTCTTCCTCACTTTCCTGCTGAGGTGAAATCAAGGGGCTATTTTCTATCTCTGCACTAACTTCGTTTCTATAGATTCTCCCACTTCGCGTAGCTCCAAACATCCATTTATTTTCATAACCCATTTTTCACACAATAGCATTTTAATCCGATTGTTTAAAGATTTAATGTACTCACCTTGTGGTACTTTGAGGAAGTGGCATTCCACCTCGTTGTAGTTGACTATTGTATCTACCACGAACTCGATGATAAATCCTCCTATAATTTGATCGAGCCAATGGTCCACAGTGCACACGATCTTATCTTCTAATGCATCTAGTCTTCTCACTAATTCTGGAGTCCACACAATCGGTTTGTCGAGCCTACACCTTCCCTGACTATCTGCTAGTTTCGCGATCCACTCATACAACTCAGAGGGGATGGATGCAAAGAAAATTTCATGGATTTCCGTATATAAGCAGTGCTCCAACAACTGTTCCTTTGATATTCGTGGATTCCTTTTTTCCTGCGCTGCGAACTTGTGAATTTTTCTATCTAACCACCCTTCAATTTCTTTCTTTATTGGATTCTAGTGACACGACATCAGACATCCCTTATGCAAATCCCAGTCCCAGCAACGAAACCATTTGTTGGCATGTTGGGGCCTGACCCAGGTTCAAAGATGATTTAGACAAACAAATCCCAGTACTATTGGTCCTTTCGGCAACAGTCCACTTAGCGTGGACTGAAGTCTCATAGTATGTGAGGGTGCTAGAACTAGGTTTCTGCACCCTGGGGATGTCTCATGGCTTCAATTAGTCTGTGGTTTTGACCCCGCGCACACGTTGCTATGTGCACTTATCAGTACCTCGCACCCTGTGATTTTGTCTTTGCACAACCCTACTCGAGGGCCGAACAGTGTTATTACCCAAGTCCTTATTATTCATCCAATATTAGTTGATTAACTTAGCTTACTGTCATGTAAAAAGTATACTTAGAAATATAAATCATTCATACAAGTCCACACAGTAAATAAACATTATAATTGCAAATGACATCAAACATGTAATAACTCAAGAATGGATACACAAAATTTAGATAAAACTTCTCTTTATTATTCTCTTCCTTTCGTTACAGACTTTATCCTGCCCTGCGCACTCAGCTGCGGACTCTACTAGGCCTCTATGCACGTAGCTGCAAAGCCCCTTCCTACTACTATGACCCAAGATGCACTTAGACACTTGCTCTGTAATTCTATCTCATACTTCGCTCTAACTTCCTTGTCTACTTCTAACTATCTTTTACACTTAGAGCTTCGCTCTATTTATACAATCCCATGCTCCACGGACCATTGGTAGGTTGACATTACATTCAAACTTAGGGCGGATAGTCCTATGACTATAACATACATTTCACACCCACAATTCATGGAGCTATACAATAATGTCACTCAAAACTTGGGCTTTGAGCCCCAAAACATGTTGTGGGGGGATTCCATGCCCAACACTAGCTTACTTTCTTTCCATGTTGTGATGCATCTTTTCTCATGTGTTCCCTTCTTAACTATGTGCTTTCACAAGTTTCCAAGGGGCACACTCACCTCACCCTCTGTGTGTTAGAAATGTTCATGCACCTTCCTTGACTTGCTGCATATGTCACACCCTTGCTACCAACAGGGACATATTACTTGCCTCTGTGTGAAACTGCGGTCAAGGTGATACCGTATGACCTACTGCTAGGACTCCTACACCAAACAATCTAAGGTCTAATTGGGACTTCTTATCGGGGATATCCCTTGACATGTTGGTGGGTCCAACACCATCAACATTTTTAGTGCTAGAAGGAGGGCCAGATGACAAGCTACATCCTCTCATCCTATTTTGAACCGTTGCACATCCATCATGGATTCTGTTAGCCACCTATACCAATAGGTTTCATTTTTCATGATTGGCAGGGGAAGTGCCAATATGATCTACTTTGATGATACAAAGATCTCATATTTTTGTAGTGAAAATATACCTACATTTGGTTGATGTTGTCTTACCTCAGAATGGGTGATCCAACAGCCTAATCTGGGTCATGCCATGTTTCAATTTTTGTTATAGATTAGAGAAAGAAACCTGTCCAAACAGCTCAATCTTGGCAGGTAAAGTAGATAGGTAGAGGAAAAAGGTTCCCAACTTCTTAATCTAGGGCCTTGGAAGCAATAAGGGTAGCTTTAGATAGAGAATCAAATGAAATGCCAAAGGAAAAGAAAAGGCACAAAAGGGTTTGCAAATCTAAGTGCACCCTCCTTGGAGTAACAAAAAATGCTAGGCAATAGAGTGGGTAGGTAGAGGGGGTTGCAGAAAGTTTGGTTCATGGCATAGCACTAGCCTAAAGCAAAGGTAAAAAACATGGTGCCAATACAAATTGCCTATTTCCAGCAGTCTTGTAGGAGCTTAATGGAGCATGTCTAACTTCCAAATCACCCCCTATCACATTCATGACTAACATCCCTATGCCACCCATGTTCATGAAAGAAGTCAAAGTCTCTTGTTGGTTCTAGTTTCTCTAAGAGCCACATTTCTTGTGTAAAAATTATTTTCATTTTGATCTACTTCCTAAAAACTAAGTTGATTTCATAAAAACTTAGTATTCCCCCCCCCCCATCCACCTCATTCACTCATATTAACTACTAACCTATCACTATTTAACTCCCTATACCCCCTATTCCCCTATTACTATGTAAAACTTGGCAAAAAACCCAAAAAATCTAAGTATCCCCTTCCCCGAGCATTATAGCTCTATGTATGATTCTCAAACGTCTTCAGGCGCTAAAAACGTTTGAGCGCGACCCAAAGAGCGCCAAAAAAATTAATCCTGGGATTAATCCAAGATTTGCTCGGATTAATTAGCCAAAAACCTGTTTTCTAAGTTAACCTTTGCAAAAATCCATTTAACCCATAACTCTGCAAAATAACCCGAAAACCCACTTCTGCTAATGTTTCCGCCGGGCTCGTATTTCCAAAAATATCAATATTTTATGTTGCCCGCCTCCATATCATACTTGCAACTCATCGACCCGTCGACCGTCGGATTTGGGCTTTCCCATCTGACGGCCCATATGATATCGGACGGGCCTCCATGACCGAAAGATACCTTCCGAGAAACTGTCAAAGAGTGACGTCAAGCCTCCGCCACGCGTCACCCCCATATTTTCTCGGGTCGCCTTCTGACAATACCGCGATCGTATAGAAGGCGGTCCGAGAAAACCCACTTACCGCTCAACTATATCGCCTGCCCACGCCAGCGCCACGTCCGCCCACGTCACTTCCACTCAGTGCCCTGTCAGCACCCCCGACCGCCAGCGCTCCTACGTGTCCGCCGTCTGCACAATCCCCGTGGACCACTCACAGACTGCCACGTCACCTGATGATGTCATGCTGACGTCACCCGACCTTGACCCCACCTGATGACGTCATGCTGACATCATCCAAAAAGCACGCCAAATAGCCCAAAAGTCCATATTTTAGCCAATTTTCGCGTTTTTTCTCATTTTTGAAAACTGAACTGCTGCTCACCTCTGCATGTAATTTACGACCACCTGTCGCTAACCTGCAAAAATCAACCTGAAGGACGTTGCCGCCTCCCACCTGCCTGCATGTGCGACCATTGCTGGCAATTTACCAGGTATTTACCCGAAGCATCCCCTCAGAGCTTGCTTCTGTCCATAATTCTACAAAACGCAATTAAACAACAATAATTACAACCAATTTACCAGTAAATACCCGGTAAACCAGCATCCCTTCGCAGTGGCAGGGTCAAAATTCGCCTACGGAACCCATATACAGTCACCTTTTCCTGAATTCCCACTCTGTTCGCGCATTCGTGGACTGAAAACCTGAAAGGAATAATTCACTGGAAAACAGAGTTGCCAGTCCCTGCAGTCCCTAAATTAACTCCCTTTGAGCATTCTACGCCATTTGTCACCTCAGTGGCCTCATTTACCCTCACAATTGGCTTTACTTCTGCAGAATTAGCCCTCAGTGTTCTCCTGCCCACTTAAGCCACTTTTAGTACAAACTCACAAGTACTACCCAGCCATGGAAACACCAGTAGCCCTGAATGTTCAGCCTCTGAATGCCCCGCACAGAGAGCTAGAGTGGAAAGCCCTAGGTGATAGAGAT
The DNA here is from genome assembly GCA_000404065.3 of Pinus taeda. Classification (NCBI taxonomy): domain Eukaryota; kingdom Viridiplantae; phylum Streptophyta; class Pinopsida; order Pinales; family Pinaceae; genus Pinus; species Pinus taeda. Next base: position 68,958 of record APFE030151385.1, on the reverse strand, counting down.
TACCAAATGTTAGACTCCATGGCCATGACAGCCAAATTCAATGTTCACCTGTTGAATGAGTTAAAGGCCCAATATCTCAGTGGGGCTGATACCTTAGGAATTTGGGACTCCCACATACCCATTTACAACCTTCCTCAAGTCAATGTACTCCCAGACTTGATAAAGCAATACAGGTAGAGCTATGACCCCTGTCAGAGAGCCGTCCTCAGCCCTTCAGGGTCAGTATTGTTCCATATCACCCCTGAGGCCATCAACGAAATACTCCACTTTCACACCACAAAACCCCTAACTCCTCTCTCCATCCATGACTTGATAACAAAAGGGGGCAAGCTGTCCAGTGATCAGATTGCCAGCATTAATCAGCTGTTTATTCAGCCTCAATATCAATCTATGAGCACTGACCTTCCCATAGCATATCAATATCTTAATGAGCTGGGCAAAATGTTGGCGGAGTTGATCAGTTACATCCTGGGTTATGGGTCATATGAGGATCTAGATGAAACCATTATGGCCATGCTGTCCATTTTCTCCCCAGGAATGCCTCCTGCTGTACATTATGATTTTGCCACTTTTATTGCCAATAGGATTCATGATAAATTAATGAATCTAGAAAGGGAAAAGGTGTTTAAATACACCAGGTACATATATCATCTATTCTTGTTTTATCAGCCTGATGCCTTCCCTGTCCCTCTCAAAAAGCTAGATGCCCAGGGAAGCCCAAGTTCGGTTGTGTTTTGGTCTTCAGTCTGCCATATTCTAGCTTATTCACCTTACACCTACTGTGAATTCATTGACCTTTTCATCCATCCATCTATGACCTTGTTATTATGGGTCCCTCCTCCCAGATTGACAGAGGAAATGCAAAGAATTCTTCAACTCTCAAAGGCGTACAACATTGGTGATTAGTATTTTTATCAACACCATACAGTGATAAGAGTATATGGCTGTGAGTTGAGTCCTTATAGGCTGCCAAGATATGTCCCTATGAGACTCTTTGCCCTAGAGTACTTCAGGCAGTTTGGAAATGCAGACTATGTCCATTTCCAAAGTAAAAACAAGAAGGTGCAACTAAAGGTGAGAAATCAGCTGGGCCCTTTTCTGTACAATAAAAAGGAGGAAGGATGGAAGGAAGTTGATAGGATCCTAGAGACCCTCAGACTTCAAACTAGTTTCAAATGGGTGCCTTATGACGCTAATCACTTCATTTCCCTTAGGAGGATAAAATACAAATTGGGTGGCTATGCTCATGTGAAACTGCCTCATATTGAGCAGTATGCCAATGCCCTAAGCTGGAAAGAAGGCACCTTAGAAGAGCCAATTGGTAAAGAAGAAATGCTATGAAGAGAAGCAAGCAATCTTGAAAAAGAGGCTGACTTGGAAACTTGTGGGCAGGTTTCTTCCTCCTGTCAAAGGAAAATTGGAGCAGCTGCCTCATCTTCCACAGCCCAGCAGCAAGCAGTCGGAATTGCCCAACAGGAATAAAAAAAAGATAAAGGCAAGCAGGTGGAGCAGGAACAACCACCTCCTAGGACAGAGCAACAAACAGAACAACAAGGGGAAAAGGAGCTTGAACAGCAAGAAGAACATCAAGAATAGGGGCAGCCTATGCAGCAAGAGCAAATGGCTGAAGCCCCAACACCAACTGAGCAACAGGCTTAAGAGAAAATGCCTTCTGGGCAGGAAAAGGCAATGGAGGCCTTAGTGCTTCAAACTCCACAAAAGGAGGAAAAGGGAAAGGAGAGGGATAGAGAACAGGAGACTCCCCTCACCACGTCAACAAACCAAGGGGAGAAAAGGCAGAGATTAAATCCCCTCTTTGAGGAAGATTAAATCAAGCTTTACCACAATCCCACCGGATCACTAGGCTCATGGAAGCATGGATGCCTACAAATCTCTCCACCTAAACCGTGAGGAATTTTTCCATCTCAACCTCGTAACTTTACCATGTATCCCACCATTACTGGTCATTGGATTCCTAGGCCTATGAGGTCACCACCCTCTGGGCTTTATCGTGTATCTAGCCATTATTGGTCAAGTGATTCCTAGGCCCAATCAAGGGTATTCACAATTAGCTTTACTGTATATCCCACCTCGGGATTCCTAGGCCTTGAGATCAATCTTGAGACCACCCCACTTAGCTTCGAATCCATTCAGCAATCCAACTCAACCAAAACAATAGAACCCCATTGTTGTCAAGGTTAATCCTCTCTGCAGACAGAGACGATCCCTCTAGACCAATGAGTGGGTGTAGCAACTTGAGAGGACAATCAACTAGACATATTCCTAGATTATGATTGAAAAATAGAACAAGAGAGGAGGCCTACCTTGCTCTGATGCTAATCCAATTCCCTCTATTGAAATACTTGAACTGCTTGTGTCAAGGTCTTGTTCTTGCTTCTTTCAACGCTTATGTACCTTCACAAACAACCAAAAGACAATAAATCATACCAAAACCAATAGCAAATCCAATAATAATCTATTTAGCTAATCAAGGAATGCCAAACAAATACATACATGAACATATATATTGAGAATATGAACCAACAATTGTATTATTATTTAAAGAATGAAGGGGAAGCTTACAACCATAACCTTGATGTTTAAAGGCTCTCCTTGAGTGATAATCAAAGTCCAAGCTAAAAAACACTCCAACACTCCTTCTCCAAGTCTAATGAATGGCCTCTAGCGTAAGCTCAAGCATAAGGGTGCAAATGGACATTGATCAACCATTTGGGAAAGGTAGAGGGGAAATTAATAGGTTGGGAGAGGGAGTTGGGCCTCCTCCAAAGATAGGATTAGGCCCACATCTTAAGGAGGTAGCTCATAGGGATGAAACCAAGAGGTCAAATTAGAGGATTCGACCTGATCTATGTGAAACCACCTCCAGCTCGTCGCTCTCGAAACTTCTAGATCACAAAGCTTCTCATCCTCTTTGGGAAAAATTCCTTTTTGAGATCATCGCGAGTTGAGAGAGAACAGAGTGATGCCATCACTGGATTAAAAGGCGCAATAGGAGATCATCATGGTTTTAAGCTTCATAAGGGAAATGATTCTCATTTTTAGGGTTTCATGAGCTATTTTTTCAGGGAAAGCTCTAGATATTTTCCAGGAAAAGTTAAAGGAGGGATTTGAGTTGTATACAATGATGAGTATACTGTATAATGATCATGTTTCAGGCACTTCAGGGTATGTCATAGGGAAGTGTAGGAGGTGTGACAAAATACTATGTAACATATGCCTACTAAAGCATGAAGGAAGAATGAGGAGTGATGGCTGAAATGCTTTACGAGATGTGGCAAGGACGAGGACACACATTGTTAGGAGACCTGCAAATCAAGGACACATATACATATACATATTTGAGATTAAGACATGAATCCATGATATGGACGCAGCCATTCGGATGATGAAGACTATATAAAGAGATCCATGGTATGGGCGCAACCATCCAGATAACAAGGATCAACATAAGTATTAAGTCTCACGGTATGGTCACAACCATCCGTATAGTAGAAACACGTGTACAATCATGAATAACATAAAACTCCATGCAGCCTTAGCCATAATAGACAAGACTTAGGGTCTTGCGCTCCATCCTGACCCGATCAATGTACGAATCCCAACATGTGAATAAATGTGTTGAAGTCGAACATGCTAGAAAACCACCTGATTACTGACCAACGATGTGGACCTTTAACAAGTACGAGAGAAACCACCAATAATGAATATGGCCCTCAAGGTACAACAATAAAATTTGTGAATGTGATAATGAAGTTGAGGTTGAACACTCGTGGAATCACCCAATCAAAGGCCAATGATGAAGACCTATCATCAGATGTGATGACCTGACCATTAAGGCATGCCAACTCTAAGGTAATGAAAGGGAGTTTCTAAGTCATCTTCCTAGATAATGAGCTGAAGTCGATAGGAAGTGACCCGTCAAAGGAGGGAAATGATGAATCCCTTGTCATCGACACGAAATAAGGAATAAAGTTGAACAATATTCAGGGCTGTAGAAATGAATAAAAAAATGTATAGGTAAATAACTGCAGATTGGACATCTCTTGAACATATTGGCAACACAGCTTCGGAGTGTGGCAACATCTGACTGAACATGGGACTAAAGGTCATGATGACATTGTGTAATAGTCAAATAAGAGGCAAGACAGATCACCTAAACCCGAGAGAACAAGTGACTAAGTGAGGATATCCCAAACTCGACATGAGAGCAGAAAAGTGTCATGTTCAAAAGTGACATGCTGCCTATACAAATGATGTCTCATCTTCATTTTCCCCCGCTATTTCTAGCAAGTACCCCAATTATTTTTATCTAAAGCTTGAAGGGGATAACATATACTTGTTATGTAAGTTCATTCTTTGAATGAATCCATCCTAGTAAGTTTTACGAGCCTTAGGAAGGAGAAGCTCGGTCTCGTCATGGTGACAAGCCTTTCGTCGTAAAATTTCAACGAGTTCGATAGAAGAATAGCTCGACATCTTTTTCATGTTTAGAGAGTTTGAAAAAGAAATGAAAAAGAAAACTCCATCATGTCCCTTTTCGTAATTTGTCCCTCGAAACCGAAAAGGTAGAAAACAATATCCCGAGGGAACCTCTTAACCATGTCGACCAAGGTGTACCTTTTTGTAAATAGTCAGTCTTCGCCCGAAAAAGGGGTAAACGTATACTAAGGTGATGTCAATTCATTTACTTTAATGAGTTCGAAACGACAAGTATTCGACAATATTTTGAATTTTCAAGAGTCAGAAAAGAGCTGAAAGATGACTCCAGGGGGTTCCTTTTTCATTTATTTACGGAGTTCGAAAAAGAGATAAAATAAAACTCCAAGAATCAGTCAATAATGATCACTGCTCACATTGAAGGCACCAATACACATGAAACACACCCATCACTGATATTGAGAAAATATTAAAATATTAAAAAAATATTTGAAAAAATGACTTTCAAAACTTATAAAGAGGAAAAAGTAATTTCATTTTTTACCATTTTACCAAACTGAGCTCTGAAAGTGAGTTTGTGCCCTAATTTTCTTGATTTTCGGGTGGCTCCTATGGGAGAACCAAGACACCATTTTACGAACCGTCTGTGACAGGTAAGAGCCTCATCCCCACTCTTGTATTTCATTACCTTTTTATGCAATTTTAATGGTGGATTTCAAGTTTAAAAAGAGGATTTTTAAAATTTAGGTCGCTGACGACCATTGCGCGAATGGTCATTGGACCCGCGATGGTCATAATAGAGCCCAAAATCTCATGCGATGCCATTGCACTTTTTTGAAAACAGGCATGATGGTGCCGATAGCGACTTTTAGAAATTACAAACTCAATTTTAAAGAAAAAAAGGTTGATTTTATCCATGAAGAAGCACTAAAAGGTGTTTAGATGTTGTTTACAAGAGAAATATGGTCGTAGAATGGAAAGAAAGAGGCCATGAGGTCAAGGATCACCAAGCATATCAAGGTCTGGCACGTATAAATGCTTTGAAGGATTGTGGCCTACTGAAACTCTTTCGGACCACAGGGATGAGGCCACATATGGAGTTATTCCCTTATCTGATTAGCCTTTGGGATGTAGATCGCGAGATCTTCATCATCAAAGGGCAGGAGCTGGAACTAGAAGAAATGGACATTTACTTCATCATTGGATTATCCCGTCGAGGGGAAGCCATTCAACTCTTTGGATTCCACCAAGGATGTGAAAGTACTAGGAGTGTATCCCATAGATACTGTCTTGGTGCCAAGATAACAAACAAAGGCAAGGTGAAAATTGCAACTTTCACCAATCACCTTATTTTGAGAATAATATTGTTCACCATGGTGTGTGTATCTGACACACAAGCTCTTCATGAGGCTTCCAAGTCTTAGTTCTAGTATGCTATTTCTTGTTTGACTCCCACCATTTTCAATTGGTGTGGAGGTATTTTGGCGAACATGAAGACCAACTAACCAAGGGCAAGCATGGACACTTGAAGAAGTTTGGGTTTGGTTCCATACTAGTGACCTTCTTTTTGGAGCAAATACCTCTCTTCTGGTACCAATAGGAAAAAGTACCACATCCTGCCCTTCGAGATTCGAGGCTCATGAGAGGGAGCTATCTCATGCCTCAAGGAGGCACATGCCAACATATGAACTACCCTCCATAGTTCTTTGCATGGCTTGATTTCTAATTACTTATGGTGGATGACTATGTTTATGCTGGCACGAATTTCAAAGGGGATCCAGATCTACCTCTGCCATCAGGAAAGCAGTGGACCGATGCACGTAAAAATTTGTTTTTTGGATTTTTTCAAGTTTTTATAATGTTTTATGAGAATTTAATCCAAGACTCAATTTATGAAAAATGTGCAGATGTGGGACCAGAAAGACCACCAAGCATGTCGCAAATAGCACGACGAGCTGCCCATCCGATAGTGGCTGCCGACTACAAAGAAGGGGCTAACCCCTTAGCCGAGATGGAGTGCAACTTGGAGGCAATCACCTGATGGGTTCTAGATTATGCCACCATTGATGACATTCCACTGCACTGGCAGAGACATACAATAGGAGTCTTTGCGAGATTGCATCAGCTGTTAGGCCGAGTGATCAGAGTAATCGCATGCTACCATGAGCATTGCATAGTTTGATAGCTCTTCTAATATTTTACACATTTTTTAGGTTTTGAAAGCCAAGTGTCTTAGAACACTCTATTTTTGACATTTTGATGTAAACACTCTGACAGGCTATATAATACACATGTTTTATTTCTACTTATGTGTTCGTAACATGATTCAGTTTTAAAAATGATGCAAATGTATATCAAGAAAAGAATTTGCTAATGCAGCAGTTAATGTATTTAAATTATGTGGAATATGTTGATATCTAATGTAATCAAAATTTCTTTCCAACAATCTAACACGTAGATACATACAGAAAATTTGTGGATTTCTTACTGAATAATGATTATTCAATTGTAAAACAACAAGCTGCAAATCCAACTTAACAACTAAATACCTAATGCCAAGAGCAACTGATTCTGACAAGAGTTCAATAATTGCACTATACTCAGCGGTATTATTGGTTGTTCAACCAAGGAAGATACCTTGTAAGTTGATCAACTCATCATTAGGGTCGTAGAGTACCCATGCTGCGGAAGAGGGGTTCCATGTGCTACGACAAGCACCATCAACAAAACCAATGTAATGACCTGATGACATATGCAAATTGAGTGGAACACATGGTAAGCATAAAAGCATATGTTTGCAAAGCAAACAAACACACCAAAAAATCAAAACACACACTAATGAATTAACACACTAATGTACAAAAGTTATCATACAAATTTCACATAGTAATACTTTTGACATTGTATGTAGGCATTGCCTCGGCCCATTTGTAAAATAGTCGACGACAACGATGATATAACCATGCCCCCCCGTTGAGTGAGGGTTACATGTCATGAAATTAATGCCCCATTTGGAAAATGGGCCAATGGTAATTACGGGGTGTAGGGGTGTGGGAGGGGCGCGTTGTTTGCAGTTGAAAATCTGGCATTCATGGCATTTTTAGACAACTAGAATGCAATCTTTGAAGATAGAAGGCCAGAAATAACCGACGTAAAGGATCTTCTCAGTAGTGGCATATCTAGACATATGACCACCACAAGCACCAAAGTGGAAATCATTTAGGACCCGCTCAACTTCTTTAAGGGCGAGACATCTACGGAGGAGAGAGTCCACACCAACCTGATACAAGGTATCACCGAGTATCTTATAGGGTTGGGACTGATTTCGGATCCAGTGTTGGTCTGAGCGAGACAAATCAGATTCGAAGGTCTGGGTTTGGAGATAAAAAATAATATCTCCATACCAGGGGTCAAGAGTGCTGATAAAAAACAATGTTTCATCGGGTATTTTCTCAGTAAAATCGGTTGGGGTGTTGGTAGATAGAATAACATAGATTAACTTGGCAAAGACGAGTGATTTTTTTGATTTGGAAGCAGTGAATTTGAAATAAAACTCTTGTAGGATGAAAATATATTTGGAGTATTTCCCCCCCCCAGTAATTGACGAGTAAGTATATAAGTCATGGGGTTGTAATAAAAAATTACAGTGGTTTTCCTTAAAAGGATATAGTGGTGAAACCTTTGGACGACTTGAACCACTGCCAAAGAAAGCTTCTCAACATGAGCATAACGAGACTCAGTATTAAGAAGATTTCATCTCAGATAATAAACCACATGCTCATTTCCATCATCGTCATCCTGAACTAACACCATAGAAATAAAATTGTCAGTGGAAACCAAATACAGGAAATAATCGCGACGATAACCAAGGGGATGGAGTAAAGGAGCACTAATAAGAGATTTCTTTAAAGAATCAAAGGATTTTTGAGCAACTTCATCCCAAATAAAAGAAATCCCCTTCTTAAGTAAGCGAGTATAACCTTTGGCAAGTTCGGCGTAATTCATGATAAATTGACAAAGAAAATTAGCTTTTCCTTGCAAGCTATGCAATTGCAGTAGTGATGAAGGAGGGGGTAGATTGACTATGGCCTCAACTTTCAAAGGATCAATCTTGATCCCATCACAAGACACGACAAAACCTAAGAGACGACCATAATTGACACAAAACACACGTGTGTGGATTGAGACGGATATTATAATGCCAACATCATAAAAATATAGCTCTTAAGTGATCTGGATGGTCACAACACTTAGCCAAATGAGTAGGCAAATCATCGAGGTACGACTGAAAAATATGCCAGATGTCATGGAAGGCATAGGACATTGCTCGCTGAAAAGTGGCAACAACATTCTTCAGACCAAAAGGAAGCTTTTTGTAAGCGAAGGTACCCCAAGGACAGATAAAGTCCATTTTATGCTAATCAGTGGGTGAAATGTTAATCTGGTTATAGCCAGAAAATTCGTCCTTGAAAGAAAAAATCTCACTCCCTGCACATTCGTCGATGTTCTGGTTGATAAAGGGAGTAGGACAATTGTCTTTTGGACACACGCAATTGATATCGTGGTAATCAACACAAAGATGTATAATGCCTTGATTTTTGGCAATAGGGGCGATATTGGATACCCAATCCGTTAATGGAATAGGATAAATGAAACCGGCTTTCAAAAGATTCTCTAACTCTGCTTTGATAGCAACAACCTTTCAAGGGTGCACAGGGTGAAGCCGTTTTTTTGAACATGCTCAGCACCAGGATATGTCGGGATCTCATGCACCACTTTGGCCAGATCAATACTAGGCATCTCCTCGTATGACCAAGGGAAAACATCTCAGAATTCTTTAAAAAGCTGAGTATAGATCTTGATCTCATATGGAGAACAAGAAACCCCAATATGGATGTTCTCGACAATTCTCAGTTCAATGGAAATGTCAATGGGCATTGTAATAGTGATGTTTCCCATATTACCCTCTGATAAAGTTTCATGTACCCGAACAGACGTTTGAAACGGAGGTGCAAAAGGATGAGAACAAAATGCTTCAGGACAAGAAGGCATCTCATCGAGGCAAGGGAGAAAGGAAGAATGATGATGCAAACCGTTCCATGGAACTTCCTCCAGAGACATAACCTCCACGATACTCTCGTTAGTGAGGAATGTCTCGTTCAAGGGTTTTGGAGAATCCCAAGAACCAAGCCAAGGGTATGGCACATAAGTGTCCATGTTTACATTGAAGATAGCATAACTTTTTGAAGTGCCCATCAAAGCTAAAACAATTTCTTGATAATTTATCTCCAATGGACATAAAGGCATAGCAATGACAAAGGAGTCAATTTTATCTTCGGAAGGGATAATCCAAGGATTTGTGGAATCTCAGATCATATTGATTGAATGAACATGCGGAGGTGGGAGAGTAAAGGTACCCATCAAAGCAGAGTATTTGAAAAGACTGGCACCCACACTCTCTTAAGGAATCTCAGTATTTCCCACATAAGGAACATTACCACTGGACAAACCATAAGAAAAGAAAGAAAGTTGATCAACTGTGATAATTTTTCCTTCATGAGGAAAACAAAGTACGCAAAAAAAAGAAGACACGAAAAAAACATGGCATGAGTCCAGCTTCGCTCGAGAAGAAGTTTGTAGTTGAGATTGGCATTTCCATTTGTACTTCTAATTCAACAGTCTTTCCTTCCAACATAATCGATAAGTTCATGAGAATACTGTAAGGTCATGAACCTCTGCCGTCAAAGGATTCCAAGGTGTTCGAAGATTGGTTAAGATGAGGAGAGCCAATGGATTTCCAACACAAAATTAACATGATGTAGGTCAAAGCACCTTCATCTATAACCGTTCGATGAATCATCTTTCCTTTCTTAAGGACCTCGATCATAAAAGTGATCTCATGAGGAAGACGAGGTACATGATTCTCTAGATCAAAATTAATCATACTCAAATTAGAAGGATCGATAGCAACTATAGTAGACAACAGTGATTTTCGCTGTGTTGGATAGGATTGAAGAACCTCCAAAGCAGACATTGTCGAAGGTGCTTGAGATAAATCCTCAAAAATATTATAATGTTGCACAACTCTGGCATTCATATTGTAAGATGACTTCTGAAGAACACCTTCATATGGTGTTCAGATGATGGACTCGTTGTTAGGGCACTCAATATGGAGTGAACCAGATGGAGTAGAAGTAGAAGGAGCATGATGGGCTTCTTTCTCCGTAGTCTGTTTAGATGTAGCTTGATAGTCCTTGGTTCGAGTAGCGATCGAGATAGGTGATGAACCTTGCATCATGAATACTTGGGAACTTGAGGAAGCAAAAGGCTAAGGCTGGTCTACTAATTGGGTTTGCTGTGATGGAAAAGGTTCTTTTAAGACAACCGGAGTGCCTTTTAGCAAGCGACTAACTTCAGATTGTCAGGGACAATCTTTAGTGTAATGATCCTCCTGACAGATGAGGCAAGGATACTTCATATTTATTTGAGAAGCGTCATCAATAGAAGATTTAGGAGGGTCTTGTTTTGGGGCATCGACTTTGGCCTTACCTTTGGAGGATTTATCCATTGTGGTAGATTGGACATCATGTCTCTCAGAGGTTTTACCAGGACTAGATGAATTCTGAGAGGGATTATTGGAACCAATGTTCGAGACCATTTTCTTCTTCAAAGAAGTTTTCACAGGAGTCTGAGACACGAAACCAATCACACCATCAACAAGTGGTGTATCCGGAGACTTTGATGCTGTCATATCCGATGATGGTCTCAGAGCATCGGGAAACATCTCATACAATGTGCCAGATTAATAATAGACGAGGTCTAAATACTGAGCAAGGGCGATAACTTGTTCTTCGGTAACACATCCACCCATGGCTATATCCTTAGAAATATTGTTGAAAAATGATTTTGTGAACCATTCTGTCAACAACTCATCAACAATTTCAAACTTGATGAGGCAACGCCTATGTCTCATGGATATGATCAGAGATGTGGGTTGCGGTGTCTTTCTTTAGTGACGTAAGAAGATGGGTGCCAGTTTCATAGTGAACCGACAGACTTGATGTACGTGCAGGCAATCGTGCCGAATGCCCTGTTCAGTGTAGCATGTTGACAAGACGGTATATTCAGCTTCCTATGTATAAAGGATTGCAACCTAGAGGGGTCTCCATTTATATACACGACAGTACAGAGAACACAATTTAGTGCTAGCGTTGTCTAATGCCAAAGCTAATGACATCTGCTAATTTTGAAGGCGTCAGAACACGTCTCTAACCTAGACCACTAGATATGATCGTTAATGTTTCAAATGCTCCTTAGGTTAATTGATAGATTTTAAAGTTGATCTTGTAATTATGTCTCAATTTCAAGGCCTTAACGATGTTTTTTTTCTTCCGAAAATGCAAACTAAATGATGAAATGAAATATTTCAATTCAATGAAGGATAGCTATGCAGGGAAGAAAATCTCTTAAATCATGCATTAAACCAAATGAAATATGCATCTATGATCATATTCGAATGCAAAATGCAAAATATGAAATCTAATCCTTCATATGATAAGAAAATGCAATTCCAAATCTTAAAATAAAATCTCTAAGATATAATGATGATTTTTCTTTTCTCTTTTTAAGATGCAACAAATGCAATCTAGTGCAAAGGGAAAGAGAATGCAGGAAAACCAAGAAGTATGAAAATCACTTTCACATCAATGATTCGAATAAAACACAAAATGTTCCAAAAACTAAGAAAATACTTGCACTTTCACTTTCAATTTGGAACATAAACAGCTTCAAAGCAAACACTTCCTTTTGATCCAATGAGATGACTAGAGTGTATCTATCATTCGTCCAATGAAGCTTAAGCAAATTTCACTATATCCTCTAATGAAAACAACTTAAATCACAAGAACCAAAAGTAATCTGCAAGCATGTATGAATACACAAAGACTTTTGAACGTAGGAAACAACCTGTGATCGGAAGTCTGACGAGTGTACTAAGGTTGACATAGAAGACCTAGAACCCTAAAGGGATAATCAAACTTCAAAAACACTCAAGCCAAGTCAAAAGGTAGTTGCAAGAAGACAATGAGAGAGCCAATGAACAAACACACTAGTAAATAACAAGGAGAAGACAACTAAAACTGAAAATCAAAGAGAAAACGCTAAATTTCTAAGTTTTCTGCAATCATCTCACCTGTCAGCAATAAAGTAGTGATCATCGCTACTATAACTAAAAAAACCCACGATATCATCGCGAATTTCAGGTTCATATCCATGATGGTCGAGAAAAAGGGAAAAGAAATCTAAAATTTTGAAAACCATCTCAAGCTAACAATCTTCAAACATCTACCGGGTAATAACATTGACTGCAAGAAAGAAATGAAGTCTAAAAATCAATGATTGACCAAACTCGTCAAAAGACATGGTGAAGGAGAGGAAGGAAAAGGTCATAAGCTCCCCAGTGGAGTCACCATTTTATTGTCAAGGTTAATCCTCTTTACAGCTAGAGACGATCCCTCAACCCAATGACTGGGTCTAGCAACTTGAGATGAAATCAACTAGACATCTTCCGAGATTATGATTGAAAAATAGAACAAGAGAGGTGGCCTACCTTGCTTTGATGCTAATCTGATTCCCTTTGTTGAAATCCTTGAACTTCTTGTGTCAAGGTCTTGTTCCTACTTCTTTTAGTGCTTATGTACCTGCACAAACAACCAAGAGACAAAAAAGCATAACAAAACCAATAGAAAATCCAATAATAATCTATTTAGCTAATTAAGGAATGCCAAACAAATACATACATGAACATATATATTGAGAAGATGAACCAACAATTGTATTATTATTTAAAGAATGAAGGGGAAGCTTACAACCATGGCCTTGATGTTGAAAGGCTGTCCTTGAGTGGTAATCCAAGTCCAAGCCAAGAAACTCTCCAACACTCCTTCTCCAAGTCTAATGAATGGCCTCTAGCATAAGCTCAGCATAAGGGTGCAAATGGACATTGATCAACCATTTGGGAAAGATAGAGGGGAAATTTATAGGCTGGGAGAGGGAGTTGGGCCTCCTCCAAAGATAGGATTAGGCCCACATCTTAAGGAGGTAGCTCATAGGGATGAGACTAAGAGGTCAAATTAGGAGGATTCGACCTCATCTATGCAAAACCACCTCCAATTCGCCGCTTTGGAAGCTTCTAGATCACGAAGCTTCTCATACTCTTTGGGAAAACTTCCTTTTTGAGATCATCACAAGTATGAGAGAGAACATAGTGACACCATTGCTGGCTTAACAAGGTGCAACATGCGATCATCACAGTTTTGAGCTTCATAAGGGCGATGATTCTCATCTTTAGGGTTTCATGAGCTATTTGTTTAGGGAAAGCTCTAGAGATTTTCCAGGAAGAGATAAAGAAGGGATTTGAGCTGTATTCATTGATGAGTATATTGTATAATGATCATGTTTCGGGCACTTCAGGGCATGTCATAGGGAAGTGCAGGAGGCGTGACAAAATACTGTGTAACACCCATCACATCATGGCTATTTGGAAATGGGAAGGCAAGGCTGAAAAACATTGTCACACCTAGAAAAAACCATGGAAATGACAACAAGATAACCAAAAACACCAATGCATGTACCATGCATACCAAGACTAGTAAGGAAATCATACATGCAACACGATACTTGCAAGTAATCCCACTATATTTGGTTGATCCTACTCTTCCTTGCTTGATCTTTGCTTCCTCTTGCTTTCTTACCCTTCCTTTGCCTTGTTTCCTCCAATGCTAGAGTGCTCCAAGAATGCTCTAAGTGTCCAAGTGTATGAGAGAGAAAGAGATAGATTAGAGAGAGAGAGAGAGTTCCAAAACTGAATTGACAAAAAGCTACAAACTGATCCTCAGAAGCCTTTTTATTAATTGGGCCTTTATTTTCTTCATTTTCCATTATTTTCCTTCATTTTACTCCTCATGTGTAACCTATAACCTATGACCTTTTACCTTCCTTTTCTCCTAATTTCCATTATTTTCATAAATAAATTCCAATAAATGCCACATGCCTTTCCAAAGCCTTTGCCAATTTCCTTAGCCATAATAAACCAAATGAACACCCACACTAGGATGTTTCCCCCAAAATTCAACATGGAATAAGTGTCCCATGACCTTGGCCTTATTTTTCCTTAATAAACTTTAGTACATGGATTTTTTTACCAAGGTTGTTATGATTTTCCTTTCCTTTAGTGTCCTTGATCTCAAAGTCAAACTCATCGATTGTGGCCAACCATCTAGCTTGCTTGAAATTCAGATTTAGTTGGTCAAATAGGTATCTCGATCCACTATGATCACTCATCAATATGAATCACCTACAAAGAATATAGTGTCTCCACATCTTCAAAGCATGGATGGTCACTGCCAACTCAAGATGATGTGTCTCATAGTTTTTCTCATGCTCATTAAATTTCCTTGATTTGTTGAAGACCACCTATCCATCCTACATGAGGAATTTACCATGTTCTCTTTTATAAGCATTTGTACACACCATAAACTCTTTATCTGGATCTGCACTCTTTAGAACTAGAGAATTGGTAAGAAACTATTTCAATTGCTCAAAATTGGTTGCACATTCCTTTATTCATTCAAATTTCTTTCCTTTTCTATACAATGATCTAATATGATAGGAAATCTGTGAGAAATTTATGATGAACCTCCTGTAATAGCCTACTAGTCCCATGAATGATTTGACCTCATCCACATTTCTAGGAGTTTTCCTTTCTATGATAGCTCTTATCTTTTTCAGACCCACTGCTATGATTTCCTTGGAGACAACATGCCCCAAGTAATGTACCTTTGTTTGAAAGAAACTACATTTGCTAAGTTTGGCATACGATTGATGCTCTCTTATAAATCTCAATACTTCTACTAAGTGTTCGACATGTTCTTCCTCATTCTTAGAATATATCAATATAATATCGTAAATGAACACAATAATAAACTTGTCCAGATAAGGACGTAACACACTATTCATCAAGCACATAAAAGTAATTGGACTATTAGTCAAACCAAAAATAACTACAACAAACTCATAGTTCCCATACCTAGTCCAGAAAACAGTCTTGTAAATATCCTCTTCTTTGATGCATACTTGATGGTATCATGATCTCAGATCAATGTTTGAAAACACTCTTACTCCCTTCAACTAGTCAAACAAATCATCAATCTTCCACACTTGTTCTTGATGGTTACCTTGTTCAACTGCCTTTAGTCAATACACAACTTGAGAGTACCATCCTTCTTCTTCATGAAAAAATATGTGCACCCCAAGGCAACACATTTGGCCTAATGTACCCCTTTTCAAGCATTTCCTTCACCTGCTACTTCAATTCTACTAGCTCTGGATTGCTCATCATGTATGGCACCTCCGATGCTGGTTGATATAAAATTAAGAAGGAACACAACAAAACATAGATATACACATAAACATGGAGATGCAATAGAAATAAAACTTTATTTCATTAATAACAAAGAACTGAAATATGCTTACATACATAAACGAAAATAAAGTAGCTCAAGCGATGGTAGCTTATCTCTAAGAAGAGATGTGGAACCTACATGCCTATGAATTGTGTTACAATGAGGCTCAAGGGAATTTTTATTATTGAACAACAAGGGAAATCCCTAAACAACCAAAACCCTAACCCTAGGAGATGGAACACCAAGAGTTTGTGGGCCTCGTTGGGGTTAGTATTCAGTCAACTTCTTGGGGTCGTAACTTGGTCATATTATCTCCATTTAGTGCGTACGAACCTCGTTGGAAATATGTTTCAGAGTACTATAGGATTTTCTACAAGCCCCTACTTATGATTATGGAGGTACTGCAGACCTCAAAAAAACGTTGTTTATGGGGTCAAATATGCTCTCGAAGTTTATGACCTAAAAAACTGCTAAAAATAGTAAATGTTGCTATAAACTAGCATTTGCACCTTATGTTGCAAAGGAAACGCCGTAAGGCATAGAGTGGGGAAGAATAGGTAATCAAGTCCGTCAAAATTAAGATTAAATTGATCAATTAATTTTTCATTTACATACACTGAATGCAGCGTGGGATAAGAATCTCAAGTTATCATTAATTCAGATAAATTTCTATAGTCCATGTTCTATTTTAAATATTTTACTCTTTTGTCATAACTAGAAGAATCTCAAGTTATCATTGAGATAAATAAATCTCTATAGTACATACTTGTTATATATATATATATATATATATATATATATATATATATGAATGAAGATCTCTGCTATGATTTATATTACTTTCTATAGTCCATGCTCTATTTTAAATATTTACCTTTTGTCATAACTGGAAGAATCTCAAGTTATCATTGAGATAATAAATCTCTATAGTACAATACTCATTATATATATATATATATATATATATATATATATATATATATATAAATATATTATATTATTATATTATATATATATATATTATATCTGAATGAAGATCTCTGCTATGATTTATATTACTATGGCAATGCCATTTTTTTCTCGTAAGGTTGCATCCATTGGTTTTTTTTAAGACATTAAAAGAATCTAACTGCTATGGTTTGTTATGATCGATGGGCTATCTTTCAGATTATATTGTAAATGATGTTAGATACATTAAATCATTTTGAAATAAACACGGACATGCCGTTGGCATTGATTAGCGGCATATGCTACAATAACTTATCTTCATTGAAAAAGAGGTTGATGTATTCATTGAGAATCTCTCACACTAAAAATTCTTGAAACATGGCTTGAAACACCATGTGTTATTGATGTTTTCATAGAAGTTGCAACAATGAATGTTGAAGGCAACATGGATGTTGTAGAAAAAAAAAATGTTAATGAAATTTCCATGCAATAGTGTCCTTGAGAGACAAAATATTTTTATGATTTATTTTGGAACAAATTGATGAAGAGCAAGCTATGGAAGGTGATATATCCTCCATATAAACCCAAAAATCCAAATTATAAATTACATGTTTTATTAAAATTAAGTGCTAAGTTCTCCCTAAGGATGGTCAAAATGACATTTATTAAGCAAAGAAACCATAGAAGCACTGGAAGTAATGGTAAATGTATAAAGCATGCATACATATGTTTTCCAGAGTCCAGACTCCACCCTATGTTAGAGGCTTACCAGAATTTGATCACCATAGAGTCATTAATTGGTCAAGTTTATGAGGTACAAGGTTCATGTATCTCCCCATTCAAAGTGAGTACTATGGAGTAGGATAGGTCTTCAATCCCTAGCCGAAGGATGAATAAATCTACCATCACTGATAGGGAAGGCATGTAAAACAATATTAAAACTGCCATCACCGAGGGGAAAAGAACTCCAACCTTGCCTTTAGGTGATAGGAATAAAAAAAGATGTAAATAGTAGTAATTCTGATATCATTGAGGGGAATATGTGCAAACAATATTAACTACTATCACTAAAGGGAAAATAACTCCAGACCTTGCCTTCAGGTGCCAACAAGCAAACATATTCAGATTTCCAACCAGCTCATCCCTGGTGCGTCACCAGTGTAAAGACAGACTTTCAAATTCCTACCAAAGCATCAATCAGTTTCCGAATAAGATTCAACGGTATTTGGGTATTTATTCAGTTTTAAGAAACCAACAAGGCTGGTAGGCAGTAGTGTTCTTTTCCCAGTATGTACAATCTTTATTGGACAAACTTAAGCTTTGTCGTATTGGGTTTCAGGACTAAACTTCTGGCTAATTGTTATCATAATGAGATTACAATGGGTAAATTGGACTGTATCGGAAACCTCAAAATAGACTGCCATAATCTTCACGATTCTTGGTGCTTGATAATATAAATACTGACCTTAGATTTCATGTGTGGGAGGTGCATGATAATATAAACATCGTTGCAAAATTCCTAATTAAAGTTCAGAAATTAGTCTGAAATTAGAAGATCTACACAAATCTAGACCTTTTTGCTGTAAGATGTGTTTGTGATATATGGAAATGTACTGAATAGTACACATTTAAAACAAGATAACATAATAAAAATACACATTTTTGTGACATATGGAACCATACTGAATGGTACACATTTAAGAGAACACAACATAGTAAAAATAAGAGAAGTTGCGATTACTTAAGGAATCAACAAACATGTCACTTGGAAGAATCAAAGAATGGTGGGGCAAGAACAACACTTGACTTTAACAGACCCCGCAAACTTCCGTTTGACAACTCTGCTCTAAAATGTAGGATTAACTTAAAATTTCGTTGTTTGCATATAACTAGCTATCCTGCGACTAGTAGCAGATAGGTTAATACTTTTTCCCTTAGCCAATTGGATGTCCCCATTCTCCAATTGCAGATCAGTCCTCAAAATCTTATGTTAATTTTCTTAATTATGCAACACCTTATATTAAGATTCTTAACCGTGGTACAAAAGTATTATAGTATTAACTGTGACAAATATTCCAAATTATAGTTTTGCATTCAATCCCAAATAAAAAGCAACAGTAGATTGAGCACTCTCACAAAACGTGAGACCTACACATATATGACAGAGCTATTCGTGTTTACTCTATGGTCACTATTTCGAATCTGTACTAAGGTGACCTAAAAATTAGGACAAGAATACAAAACATCAAAATATACAAATTTGTTACTTCTGCAGATAATTAATAAAATTAATTAAATTTTCGAGTAAGAGAGTAAATTGTTTCTGGTTAGTTGACTAAAATTGAGTTATAAGGAGTTGAAGTGAACTACTAACCATTTGGAAAGACTGAAAGTCTGTACAGAGGAAGCAGGGGTGGCAGTGATCACATAGGATCAATGAAAATCAGGGACTTGATTATGCCTAGAGGCTTGGTCATGCCACAAATGGTGAGAAAGAGGAACTGGCAATTTATCAAGGCCTTGAACTGCTTAGGGCAGCGGGAATAAAATGTGTTACAGTGATTCCATCATAGTAATTTGAAATTTGCATTGTCGAGTGTCTCCACAAGAAATTCGTCTTGTAGAGTTCAAGCGAGTCTTGCTACACTCATTCATAGAGTTCAAGCAATGATAGGAGATTTTTGGGGAAATAACATGTGTAACAGTGGTGGAGATTCCACCATTGTAATATGAAATTTGCATTGTCGAATGTCTCCACAAGAAAATGTCTTGATCGACTCATTCATAGAGTTCAAGCAATGATAGGAGATTTTGAAAATTCCTATACACAGTTATCATCCGAGAAAGAAAAATATTATCAAAATTGAAGTCTTTCAGGCCCTAAGAACGCTCCATTCAATCACAGATTCAAGGGCCAAATCCTCAATTCAATCGCAGATTTCATATAAAGTAATTAATGTGGAAAAAGTCTGCAAAAATCAGGATTAAATTCTAAAATTGCGATTTTTTCAACAAAACTATTTAATCCTCTGATTTTTTGCAGACTTTTTCAGAAACAAAAAAAATCGCGATTTATTCATTATATGCCCGATTTTATCGGGAGTTGACCCAAAAAGTCTGTTGTCTTAAGAGTTGAGACTCGGACAAAACTCAAGATTCAGGAGTTGATTCACTATTTTGATATGCGATGTAGCACTATACTTCATATACATATTATATATTAGCTTTCTTTACATGTTTATGTGGAAATGCATTTATTTGATGTTGTGAATACTCTAGATGTTAAAAAAAATAAAAAAAATAAATGAATATTTTTGTTTTTTTTTAATTTTCCCGACTTTTTTAACGAGTTTTTCAACTTTTGGACCCTTTCCGTAATTCCGACTTCTTTTTCCACATTGATAATTCCAACTTCGACTTTTTCCCCATTAATATAAACTTTTGGACCCTTGTCGTAATTCCGACTTCGACTTTGACTTTTTCCACATTGATATAAACGTTTCGGGGCCAATATGGGGGTCCCAATTCAAGAGCGGAGTTGGGGACTAATCTGGGGGTCATTTTAAGAAGAGTATTTCATATAAACGGCAGCGAGGGCTGCTCGGCCTTCTCTCCTGTCCCATGATATAACCTTACTATATACACAAGTACGTCTTGTTGCCCCAAGTGTTAGACTGTTAGTTCAAGTACACAAGTGAGAAATGGGAGTTAAAGCCACTGCAGAGACCTTTACTTCAACATTTATACTCACTAACAATAGGATTTATTAATTGTATAATAATGAGGAAGACTGTTGCATGTGGTTTTATTTCCCAGTTCTTGGGTGTTGGGTTTATTGTATTAGCTAGCCCTTCAAGTCGGATTCCTCTGATATTAGGAGTTTGGGGTTTTGCATTGATGATCTCTGTCAAGCAAGCTAGAAGTCTGGTGAATTCACTAGTCATTACATTATTGATTCAGCCAGCAAAGGGCATCAGTTTCAGATTGCACTCTAGGGGTCACAGGTTGAAGAAGAGCTATCTCAGTGCTGCTGTGACTTAGGTGCCATCATGGTTCATTACCAGTCTAGCAGGGTGTGGTGTCTTGTGTGAATGCGATGTTTATAAGGCTCAATGCGAATTGGCAAATGCATCCTCCAAATGGACCAGATGGCAGGGAGATTGGAAATACAAAGCAACGACAGAAAGCTGTGTTAGGGATCAGTGTGCAATTGAATCTGTCATCCAAATGTTGGCATCTAATGAATGGGAGCATGTTTTTGGAGCTTGTATGCATGCTCACAAGAGGAAATATAAGCGGGCGGAGACAAATTGGGTTTCCTGTATACTCTGGTCACTGAATTGCGGAAAATCTTTAGACCTCTTCTCATTTCGGTCCAACATGTGCGAAGGAGCGACTTCAGAGATTCAACACCCCTACAAGCCATCTGCAGAGTTTGCTGTGTTCGAGGCCAATAAATGGACTCGTTCGATGTGAATATGAGCTCAGTGAAACATGTGGTGCAGAGTCTTACGTTGGCACGAATGAAGAAGCCCCTCGAGGGCCAAATTCTCTGTAATCTTTTGTGCTAGTTATGTTGTGGTAGCTTTTTGGTTAAACAAGTATTTTAGGCAATATACACGCCAAGTCTATAGGAATAGGTATGAGTAAGTTGGGCACAACAATTTTTCAATAAAAAGATTCTATGAGCAGTAGGCTGCAATTGTTTTCATTTTCATCTATAACTGTCATTCTTTTAAATCTAAAATATTAAAAAAAAAAGGTGAAATTCTGCTCAGAAATCTCTTAAAGCCGACAAGTTTATGGAGAAAGGTTGTTGATGTGATTAAATGGGAGAAATGAATAACCCGGTAGGTTAATCAACGAGTCTCGTTAAAGGATTGTTCTACTTGTGCTCGCTTCAACAAGGTGCCCATATGAAGACGCTTACTTTTCTCATTTTACTTATTGCACAGAAAAAGTTAATTACAGTTCCAACTACATCATTAAAATGCATTAGAATACATCCATGTTAACCTGGGGAGGATCTGATAAGCACCTATACCAAAAAATGAAAAAAAGAGCCCGACGGAGCGGTTAGGGTAATCCTAGCCATCGCCCTCAGCTGCTGCATGAATTTGCAATTTCCGTTTGCTAGCTCAGCAGTCGCCTTCTGCTCATTCCAAGACTCCTTTTCCATGATTGAGGATTTATTATGTTTGCGAGTTTCTTTTTTGTTGATTTTTGTTTTATGCTGTGTCCTTACTGGTTGATGGCTGAGTTTTAAGAATTCGCCCGCAAATCAGAATTGTTGATTTAAAGAGTTCTTTGTTGGGTGCTCTTTGACTGCCCCATGGTTCAGTGATTCACCTAAGTAGCTTTGTAAAAGGAGTCGGCACAATTCCTTCTCTTAATTTGGAATTTTCTTCTGCGGTCAATGAGAATGTTAAAATTCTCAAGGAAAAAAAGGGTTGATGGGTAAGGTTATCCACCTTTGCTCTAATTATACTTCTATTTTAGAACGGATTTCTAACAATTAGGTAGATCATGAACTCATTGGTACTTTGTAATGTGGGAACATATATCATGCTTTTATTGTGATATTATGCTTTTATTGTTGAATGTGAGGACAGAGATTTGATCTTCAGATCTGAGCCTTACTTCATAGACTCCAGGAAAATGTTTCTCATCTATTTGACTTTGAATTTTAATCATAACATAGAAATTTTCTATGCCTGATGGGATCAAATTGTCATATCTTCCCCCTCATATCTTCCCCTCTTCTTTTGGTATTTTTAAATCTATCGAAAAATTGGCCTGCTATATTACTACTTTACATTCTAAGGAATACAACTTCTCATGTGCCAAAATTTGTGTTAGAAATGTATTTTGCAAAACTCCCAAAAGTAATTTGACCTGCTATATTACTAGTTTACAATCCAAGGAATACAACTTCTAGCATGCCAAAATTTGTGTTGAAATGTATTTTGCAAAACTCCCAAAGGTAATTTAGCTGACTTGGAGGGTCCAAATCATCTTCAGGTTCTAGATTATGAGCAAGTTCCTTTCAAATGTAATTTTTGCGATAAGTATGTGTTTTACAAAAATTTGTCCAAATACTATAATATCTCAACTTCTTTCTATTTCATCGTCATCTTCTCAAACTAATAAATTGCAATGAACATTCAAACAAATTCCAAGGAAACACAAAAGGCCTCATTCTAATAGGTTTGAGTCTCACCAACATTCTCCCTCTAGTAAAAAATTTGGAATTTTGCACTCTACAGAAGCAGAGTTCAAGGTTGAATGATTAATTCAATACCCCATTTCGATCACGCAGTTACATTCTCCCCCTAGAAATAGATTTGGAATTCTGCATTCTACAGAAGCAGAAGTCAAGGTTGAATGATTAATTCAATATCCCATTTTGATCAGGCAGTTCCAGATCTAGTGCAATCAGAGATCATCAATTCACCTGTTGAGGAAGAGGTTTCACCTAAGGAAAGGACAAAAACAGTGTTTTAAAAAAGAAGTAAGAGTAAAGAAGAAAAATATGTAATCTTTTTTTTTCAAATGTTCTAAAAATTAATCAATGTTATTAACCATTAATAAAATATAGAAAATATCAAAGTAAGAAATCTCCAAAATCTGGTGTCTTGATCTTCCTACAGATCTAGTGAAAAGATGGTTTCACTTAAATTGTAGAGATGTTTTATTTTTATAGTACCTTGTGCAAGCAATTTGTAAGAATCTATTCATGTACTCAAAAAACAATGTATTTAATTTTCAGTAGATCTAGTCTTGAATCCCCTGCTCTCTTTTTGTCAAGAAAAGTATGGTTTTTTTGTCCTCTTTCTTCTAAATTTATTGAAGAATTTTTAACAAGATGTTCTAATAACAATTTCTTTAATACAAAAATTGTAACCTTCATTCCTATATACTGCTTTAGCAGCATGTTCCAGTAGCAATTTTTTTTTAATACAAAAATTCTCATTACAAAAAAAAATCCAATATAAATAAAATTTTTAAAAAATACATCTATAAACCCTATTTTTGATCTCCTGATAAATAAATCCCAAATTAGATTCACATGTATTTATTGATAAATAGATACCAAATTAGATTCACATGTATCTATTGATAAATAGATACCAAATTAGATTCACATGTATCTATTGAAACATTCTAATAAACAAACTTGGAAAACAAACAATGTTAAGCAGATACCTCACTTCTACGAGCACGAAGTACACATCTTATAGAATATCTCGCTTCTAGGAGCACAAATTACATATTTCAAAAACACGCAAATGTGAAAATCGATATGCAGTTTGCAGTGTAAACATCGTCGCACCTTTATATATAAGGGTTGACGTGCCGTCATAAGGGTTAAGGAGGACAAGAGGCAGACTGAAAAAATTGGTGTTCTATGTGGGAGCGAGTTTTATTCTTCGGCATCATTCATGGAATAGCAATGGCGAGCCACTCTAACAATGTTGATTGACTTCTCAGTATACCTCTAGCTCTTCTGCGCTCCTCTTTCTCTGCTCGTCTCAGATCCCTTTCTTTCCATATTTCAATACTCTTCTTTGTGGGGTGTTTAGTAAAATAGCAGGCCATTTTTCCATATTTAATCCTCACCCCTTTTAGATATTAAGAAATAGGAGTAGTACCTTTACAGAGAGTAAATTTATCGGCCTTATACAACCATACCATACAGTGAGAAACATTCTGAGGTAACAACAAGCTACATCCTCGTTGCCTTCATATATACACTGCATAGTTAAAATTATACAAACAAGCAAGCAAGCTCATGTATATACCATATCAGACCTGTGCAGCGCAGGATGCTGATCGGTCCTGTAGCGGGGTGGACTCGACCACACGACCTGCAGAATTCGCAGTGTAGAAATCTGCAAGAGCTTCCAAACCTTGAACTTGCATTTGAAGATTCAAAATATAGTCGGCGGCCTCCTGAAAAAGTGTATGGACTTCCATTTTCTCGCCAACGTTATGAGGGAGGATTTCTTATGCTTCATCATCGTGATGGTCTTTTTTTTGCACATGAGGCAGAGGTTCAGAGCTCGAGTCCAGGCAGAGCCCTTGTTGGCAGTGCGAGCCAAGCACATGTCAGCTGCAAAACGAATAGCTCGCTGGCGGTGCATCCGTCCCGCTTCCTCATTAACCATTTAGTTTTGGAGCAATGTTGGATCAACGATCACACTTCATTCAATCGTCTAACCCCACAAATCCATGGTCAACAATAGGACACGGCAGCGGCTGGGGAAATTCATTTCAAAGGGAAACGCCTTACGGCGTAATTACTTTAGTAATCAATTAAATATAATTCTGTAAAAAATCATATAAATTTTTATTTTGATTTTTGTAAATTTTAATTTTAATTTTTCTTATAATTTAGAAAATTAAAAATTAAAAAGGTTACATATAACAGAGAGAATGAATTACAACAGAGAGAATGGATGATAACAGCCGAATGAAATTGTCACTGATACGAATTTAACTCATCAATTTGAAATTTATAATAAAAAAATGCAACGCATAAAAAATGGAACTCAATGGAACTCATTAATGTGAAATTTATAGTTCTAATGTAATTCATTATAATTCAAATGTAAGTATTATAATTCAAATGTAATTATATCCACATTTCTTGTACTATGGAAAGATTAAAATTAAAAAAAAAAATATTAGGTTTAAATATAATAGAAAGATTAAAATAAGAAAAATCTCATGTTTAAATGTAACTTGTGTTTTATTATATTATAAAAGTGGCTTACATTTTCTTTTGTTTTGAAAACACACAAGGTTCAAACACAATCAATTTTATAAACACAGTAAGGTTCAAACAGCTTCAATTTTATAATTGAAATGTAACTCTATTAAATGTCCACAATATGGGCCTCTGTTGAGAAAGGTTGGAGAACTGAAAAACATTCAAGCAACATCTGTGCCTCTGCCTAAGAAAGGTTGGAGACCTGATAAAGATTCAAGCAACATCTGTTGGTGAGAAAACTTGGAAACCTCAAGAGGTTCAAACAACAAGAATCGAAATTTTACTCATCTTTGTTGAAGACCCACATATTGTGCCTCTGTCGCTGAGAAAGGTCAGAGGAGATTTTTATAAAATGAGCTTTGACATTCTCCCTGTGCTTTAAAAAGTTTGTAAGATTAAAAAAACATAAATTTGAAATATAACTCGTCTTCATCAGATATCCACATATCCACATTTCTTCTTGGGTCCTGCAAAATGCTGGAAGATTAAAAAAGCATAAAATCTATATATATAGCTCAAATACAACTTATTTTGACTAAACATTCACATTCTTCATGTGCAGTAGTAGCTAAGCCAAATGATTTAAAAAGGAGTAGATAGGCTAAAGAATTTAAAGAGGAGAAACACAAACATCACATAAGCAATAGTCCATAATGGAAAGGCAATTTCAGTGATTTTGTTTTTTCTTATGGTATATTTCTGTACTGGGACAACATTTATATGTAAAAATTAAAAGTCAAATGCGATCCTGTATTCATCCATGCATTCACATTTGCATTCACGTTTTCTGTGTTATTATTTCCCTGTCTAAACACGAGGAAGACAATAAATGGAGTTGTTTCTTCCATCCAAATAGAGAGACTCAGGAAAGATAACCTTATTTGAAAAAAGGGAAAATTGCAGCAACTTTCTTATTTTGAAAAGAATTCATGATTAATTTTACAATGCTTATTCATACAGAAGCTAGAAAGTAACACCTGAGAACCTGATTCATTAAAAAGACAATAAAACTATAAGTAGAAGTGACCCTCTTTGAAAAAGGGGAAGAAAATTAAAAATTAAAAAGGTTACATATAACAGAGAGAATGGATGATAACAGCCGGATGAAATTGTCGCTGATATGAATTTAACTCATCAATGTGAAATTTATAATAAAAAAATGTAACGCATAAAAAATGGAACTCATTAATGTGAAATTTATAGTTCTAATGTAATTCATTATAATTCAAATGTAAGCATTATAATTCAAATGTAATTATATCCACATTTCTTGTACTATGGAAAGATTAAAAAAAAAAATATCAGGTTTAAATATAATAGAAAGATTAAAATAAAAAAATCTCATGTTTAAATGTAACTTGTGTTTTATTATATTATAAAAGTAGCTTAGATTTTCTTTTGTTTTGAAAACACACAAGGTTCAAACACAATCAAGTTTATAAACATAGTAAGGTTCAAACAACTTCAATTTTATAATTGAAATGTAACTCTATTAAATGTCCACAATATGTGCCTCTGCTGAGAAAGGTTGGAGAACTGAAAAACATTCAAGCAACATCTGTGCCTCTGCCTGAGAAAGGTTGGAGACCTGATAAAGATTCAAGCAACATCTGTTGCTGAGAAAACTTGGAAACCTCAAGAGGTTCAAACAGCAAAATCAGAATTTTACTCATCTTTGTTGAAGACCCACATATTGTGCCTCTGTCGCTGAGAAAGGTCAGAGGAGATTTTTATAAACTGAGCTTCCACATAGTAAGGTTCAAACAACTTCAATTTTATAATTGAAATGTAACTCTATTAAATGTCCACAATATGTGCCTCTGCTGAGAAAGGTTGGAGAACTGAAAAACATTCAAGCAACATCTGTGCCTCTGCCTGAGAAAGGTTGGAGACCTGAAAAAGATTCAAGCAACATCTGTGCCTCTGCCTGAGAAAGGTTGGAGACCTGATAAAGATTCAAGCAACATCTGTTGCTGAGAAAACTTGGAAACCTCAAGAGGTTCAAACAGCAAGAATCGAAATTTTACTCATCTTTGTTGAAGACCCACATATTGTGCCTTTGTTTCTAAGAAAGGTCAGAGGAGATTTTTATAAACTGAGCTTCCACATTCTCCCTGTGCTTTAAAAAGTTTGGAAGATTAAAAAAACATAAATTTGAAATGTAACTCATCTTCATCAGATATCCACATATCCACATTTCTTCTTCGGTCTTGCAAAATGCTGGAAGATTCAAAAAGCATAAAATCTATATATAGCTCAAATACAACTTATTTTGACTAAACATTCACATTCTTCATGTGCAGTAGTAGCTAAGCCGAAGGATTTAAAAAGGAGTAGATAGGCTAAAGAATTTAAAGAGGAGAAACACAAACAACACATAAGCAATAGTCCAGAATGGAAAGGCAAGACCCACATATTGTGCCTTTGTTGCTGAGAAAGGTCAGAGGAGATTTTTATAAACTGAGCTTCCACATTCTCCCTATGCTTTAAAAAGTTTGGAAGATTAAAAAACATAAATTTGAAATGTAACTCATCTTCATCAGATATCCACATATCCACATTTCTTCTTGGGTCTTGCAAAACACTGGAAGATTAAAAAAGCATAAAATCTATATATAGCTCAAATACAACTTATTTTGACTAAACATTCACATTCTTCATGTGCAGTAGTAGTTAAGCCGAAGGATTTAAAAAGGAGTCGATAGGCTAAAGAATTTAAAGAGGAGAAACACAAACAGCACATAAGCAATAGTCCAGAATGGAAAGGTAATTTCAGTGGTTTTGTTTTTTCTTATGGTATATTTCTGTATTGGGACAACATTTATATGTAAAAAGTAAAAGTCAAATTCGATCCTGTATTCATCCATGCATTCACATTTGCATTCATGTTTTCTGTGTTATTATTTCCCTGTCTAAACATGAGGAAGACAATAACTAGAGTCGTTTCTTCCATCCAAATAGAGAGACTCAGGAAAGATAACCTTATTTGAAAAAATGGAAAATTGCAACAACTTTTTTATGTTGAAAAGAATTCATGATTAATTTTACAACGCTTATTCATACAAAAGCTGGAAAGTAACACCTGAGAACCTGATTCATTAAAAAGACAATAAAACTATAAGTAGAAGTGACCCTCTTTGAAAAAGGGGAAAAAAATTTAGCAACTTTCTTGTTCAAAAGGGAAACGAAAATGTAGCAACTTTCTTGTTCAAAATAGAAAAAAATGCAGCAACTTTCTTGTCCAATACACCTTTTGGCTCTAGTTTTCCAACCATAAATCTCTCCAACAAAAGTATTGTCTTGACTGGAACCATTCTTATGGTGACAATGACAAGAAATTCATGCAGATACCCCACATTCTTTACATAATGCTCAATAATCGGTGGTAAGTCAGAAATAAGGTCACTGCAAAAGAAATGAATTCCTGGTACAAGTGAATTCACCCCGACAACCAATCCATTCAAACCTTCTATGCTGAGTTTTCTCTGTGCTAAATATTTATACTTTTTCTACCTTCCTTATTTCCAAAAGAACATTATGGTCAGAAAATTGTTGCAATTATGAAGGGACACCAACCACCCTGTGGCACCTTATTCAATACAGAGGATAGATAAACTCCTTCAAAGATAGCAAAAAACAGAGTGAAGGGTGATATAAGAAAAACATGCATGTTCCAACCCACAAGCATGACCAAAATGAGCTCGTGAAAGGAATTGTAACATACAAGTTCTATTTTGATCTGGGGTTTACATTCTGAGCTCGCTACATGAAGCCTGGTCACATATTATAACATTGTTGACATCGGTGGCAAGCTTGATAGTTGGTTTCATATACCCATAGCATGACTGGCGCTTTTGAATTATGATGCACCATAGTAATCAAACACTCGCCACAACCGAGCTTGTTGATACTCGTAAACAGTAAACCATTCTGAGCTCTGTGATCAGACCGATGTTGCTTTAGTAAGAAAATCAATTTTGATTCCAAATCTGGTAGATCTGGGAGAAACATAGCTACTATGGCGAAAATAGAGTTAATGTAATGATGGTCGATTATGGTAGCAGTGAAATACAATACAACTATAATCAGCAATGAGTAAGAATTTGTGGCGGAAACATTGACAACATCTGCTATCACAACAAGACCAGCGCACTTCCGTGTAGTAGATGTCTGGACCTAGAATTTTCTTGAGTATAGCAGTGGGAGAATTGTTTGGGCGATGCGAGAGCCTGTGGATTATGCCATTATAATATTACCATTCGAAGAACTGTTGGGTCGAACAAGAGTTCGGTCCTACTGGCCAATACAGCTAGATTCTTGTTCCTGCTACTAAAAACTAATGCAATCACACCTACCGGTGCCTACTGGATCTTGTTATGCTCATACCTCCCAGTGCATATGCAATAAATAAATATAATTTAAACAAACAAGCAAAATAGAACACGGCCATCGTACAATTAAGTGCAGGAATTCATGTCCAATAACTAAATAACCTCTACTCAACGCAATTGTGCATAGAATACGCAGACAAGGTACTAACAACAAGAATGAATGTACCTGAAATGGAGACAGAAGAAACTGTTATCACCTCCAGGAGCAGTGATTAGACTTGTACCCTACTCTCTTGCAATTTTACATAAACACCAGATCAATTACAGCCAAAATTGAACCCCAGTTACAGCAAAACCCCGAATTTAAATAATAATGAAATTTGCAAAAACCCTAAAAATTCACAGACAATGTCCCAGACGCTGTGAACCACCAGGAAAAAAAAATTATAATTTCTACAGAAATTAGATAGGATTCGCATCACTCAATTAACAAAACCGAGAATATGCCCACACAACTGCATAACCTAATACTAAGTAAACCCAATTTCAGCCCAACAACAAAAGAACAGAACCCCAAAACTGGATCTCAAACGAGCTGTAAAAAAGTTGTACCTTTGACAGGGCACCTGCATGATAATTTGTCGCTGAAACCCTTGGAAATTCAGCGGCGGAGGGTCTGTATTTCGTTTGGGAATCGAACCGGTGAACAACGGGTAGTCAATATCTCGAGTGCCTTGAGGCTCCTTACGCTAGAATAAACCTACTAAACTTATAAGAACGGTGTAGAAATCTAGGTTTTGAGGATATGTGGGGGTTTGGGACCTCTCTTCTTCTACGATATTTCCAATGCTATGCCGCTTGCTTGCTCCCTGTTTATTCTGAGATACCACTTACCCCGTGTGAAAACTGACTTTATCAAACAGGATCACCCAGACACAACAAGAAGGTCATGCCCAAAGGTATGGTGATGGGCCGACTTGATACTTCTGGCCTTGAATTTGACAATGTCAGCAATAGGGCTTTCTTGCATGATTCTCATGGATCCCCAGGCATGATATCCACATCCTGGAAGAGAGTGCAGGAGGGTTTTGCTTAATGAACAGAGAGCGCAGGGAGATTTGGACTGCAGTGCATGCTTCCCAGATGCCAGATGCGATGCGCGGCCAGATGCCAGATGCAATGCGCGGGAGGGATAATGAATCGAACACTTCGAATCAAGCAGTGAATATTAATTCCATCGTCTAACAATGAAATCAATGGCACAGGAAGGTACATAGTGGCACTGGAGGGGAGTTCTTCCCAGAGGAACGCCTTACAGCGTAACAAGGAGATTGATGAAACCATATGGAGGTCTAGGTGGAATAGGTGGGTGGCCACCAATATCCACCTGGATCACTAGTGTTGCCTATGGTACCAACTCAATAGAAAAGTCCACTTCCTTGTGAGGCAGAAAATATGAAACTCTGCTGGGAACACATCCTAAAACTGCTGTGGAATTGGGTACCCATTCATAACTTCTACATCCTCATCATCCTTACCCATTTCACTGGAAATATATACTACAAATAATGCACAACCTTTCCTACGACTGTGCTTTTCTTGCATATCTGTAACCATTCTAACTGACATTGCCTTCTTCTTACTCTGTAAGATTCTCTGTTCCCCGTTGTCATCCAAGCACTCCATAGCCTTATCATAACAATCCACCTTAGTCCTATGAATATACAACCAATCCATACCTAGTAGCATATTGTATGATGTTGGGTAGCGAATCCCCCCATAGCATGTTTTTGGGGCTTGAAGCCCGAGTTTTGGTCAAATGTAATGTAAAGACTCCACGAAATGCGGACACGGAACGTGAGAATCTACGGTTGTCTACTCTAAAATAATGTAATTTAATATAAAGTGTGTTGAATTACCCATGGTTCGCCGCGGACCATGGGATTGTATAAATAGAGTGAGGCTCTAAGTGTAAAAGGCAGTCTGGAGGGTTTTTGACAAGTAATCAATAGATGCAAAAGCACGAATAGAAGATAGAAGTAGATCTGAAGGTTTGGGGTCATAGTAGTAGGTAGAGGCTCTGCAGCTGAGTGCACAGAGGCCTAGTAGAGTTTGCAGCTGAGTGCGTAGGGTGGAGTCGAGTCTGTACTGGATCAAACGTTGAAGGCATCATTAATAAAGATCAATTGGGTTGATATATTATGAATCTAGTTCATAGATCTATATTTGAATATTATGTGTTAATTATATCTATTTATTTATCTGCGCGCACTTATATGTATGCTTATGATTGAGAATCTTCTTAGTAATTAACGAACGAACCCTAATTAAGGAAGCCTTGGGTAATTAACATTGATCGCACTATGGCTAAAGTTGCGTGAAGGTAGTTCCACAGAATGCCAGAAGCTTACTGGTACGTGTAAGGTTGAACCAGGTACCAATCTCCCACATCAGGACATCCCTAGGGTGCATAAACCTGGTTCCAGCACCCTCCCATACTACTTCGGGTGAGACCTCAGTCCGCGCTCCATGGACTGTTGTCTAAAGGGCTAGTAGTACTAGGATTTTCTTGGCTAACTCACTGCTAAACCTGGGTCAGGCCCCACGTAGCCAACAAA
Source organism: Pinus taeda (assembly GCA_000404065.3). Taxonomy (NCBI): domain Eukaryota; kingdom Viridiplantae; phylum Streptophyta; class Pinopsida; order Pinales; family Pinaceae; genus Pinus; species Pinus taeda. The sequence goes on along the minus strand of APFE030151385.1, from coordinate 36,368 downwards.
TGGTTCTGTTGTCAGAACCGGCATTTGCCTAAGGGATGTCTGATGTTGTGCCACTAGAACCCAATAAAGAAGGATATTGAAGAGTGGTTGGACAAAAATATTCACGAGTTCGCAACATAGGAAAATAGAACTCTACAAGTATCTGAGAAAAGGTGGTTGGATCGCTACGTGTATATGGAAATCCACAATATTTTCTTTGCACCCTTTCCTTCTGAGATGTATGAGTGGATCGTGAGATTAGCCGATAGCTAGGGAAGGTGTAAGCTCAACCAACCCATAGTGTGGACTCCAGAATTAGTGCGCGGACTAGAGGCATCAGAAGACAAGATCGTGAGAGCTATGGACCACTGGCTCGACCGGATAATAAGGGGATTCATCATTGAGTTCGCGGTGGACATGACCGTGAGCTACAATGAAGAAGAACATCATTTTCTCAAAGGATTGCGAGGTAAGTACATTAAATCTTTGAATACCTGGATTAAGATGCTGTTGTGTGAAAAGTGGGTCATGCGAATACATTAACGTTTGGGATGACGCGTAGCAGAAAGATCTACAAAGGCAATAGGGAATTAGAAAAAAGTCCATTAATTTCACCCTCGTGAGAGAGCGAGGAAGAGCTCACTTGGTTCTCTCCGAGAAGTGCGGTAAGTTTGATAAAGCAACATATTCCATAGTTACCACGTCCACCCACACCACCACCCGCTTCACCTCCCTCACCTCCATCTCCACCCACTCCAACTCCACTAACCCCTCAGTTCAGCATGGCAAGCACGATCAAGATACCTTCAGAGGAGTAGGGAATGAGGATCTAGACCAGTTCTGGTTTGTGGTAAGAGCAGTGTGGGAAGCATAAGGGGTCATGGATGACAACATTAAGAAGGCTACATTGGTGAGCGCACTGCAGGATCGCACATTGATGTGGTATATTAAGCACTCTAACGACCACCCAAATGCAAGGATAACAGAGATCTAGAATGCATTGAACAAAGAATTTAGTCAACCAAAGTCCAAAACACAGTCAATCATTGGGTTTAAAGAGATTGTGATGCTCCCGGGCAAGACCCCCTAGGATCTGGATCAATAGCTGAAGAGTACGATCCCTAAGGCTAACATGATGCTCACAGATGCGTAGCACCACGCATGGTTTGTGGCATCCCTGACACCGCACCTGAGGACGACGCTATCATATTAGAAGATTTCAACCCAGGTTAAAGCATTGGAGATGGCGATGAGGTTGCATGAGACCCTGATACAAGACCCTGGGTTGGGAGTTCAACAAATCCATGCGTAACTACAGAATCTATGCCTAAAGATGCAGAGTTTGAAGCAAAATAGGGCACCATGGCTAGAGGCGTGTGATGAAGTGTGGTGCGTAAAATGCAAAGGCCAGGGCCATGACAAGGACCACTGTCCAGTATCCGTGAATTACTTGGAAGGAGGGGGATCAATGCCATTGAGACCAGAAGCATAGGTAGGGTTGGGTACGACACCTACATTATGGTGCGTGATCTACCATATAGGAAGAAAACACACGACAAACAATTGTCATCTGTTGCAGAAGTATATGCAGACTCCGCAACAACAGTTTTGTAATTTCTGTAGGTCGGTAGGTCACGACGAGTGCACTTGTCACAGTTACGAGCTAATGATGGATCAGACCCCAACTTATAGGATGCAGACAGAAACACGAGCCCTCAACCCAACTGCAGGGATGGCACGCGCTGGATTTCAGGGGCGAGGTCAAGGACGAGGAGGCATGGGACCAGGAAGGGGCCACGGACAATTGATTTGCTATGATTGTGGAGGGCTAGGACATTACACTCGTGATTGTACTAACTCAAAGAGAATATCTTGTTCGTACTGTGCTCAATTTGATCATGAACGAGAGGATTGTCCTACATTGATCACACAGATGTGCGAGAAAGGAGTACTCCAGCCTCCTCTGACTCAGAATATCCAAATGATGATATCTAAACCCTGCGAAGAATACCCCAACATAAACATGATGCTTAGAAGTGGTGCGATCATAGGGGAAGATAAGGGGAAGCAGCCTGAGGGGGGTACATGGGTTCGCAAGGCTCCTGCAAAGGAACCTAAGTTTGACTTGGAACGCGCAAAGGAGACATTTATGGAAGCTAAGAAGAGCTTCACGGAGGCCTCCACTTCGGGTAGTAAGGAGCAACTAGAGGCCAGAATGGATCCTTCCATGCTTACCACCTTTTTGGAGACATGAATGAAATTAGTACGTGACAAAAAGGTAATTAAGGGACTTCAAGAGCTGATCACTCGGTGCGCGGGGTTGGGGAGCCGTGTGTTGTCCAGAAATTGGGAAAGCATACATTGCACATTGGGAGGGAGATGAGATTGATGACGCAAATTGGTGAGTACGAAATGGATCAGGTTATCCTGGACCTAGGGTCAGACATGAATGTATTACCAAAGCAGACCTCAGAATGCATGGGTAGGCTCGCGTTGCAGTGGTCCCCTATTCAATTACGCATGGTGAACCAACAGAAGATTGTGCCTATGGGAATATTTCAAGGTGTAACAGCTGATATCGAAGGCACGAGCACACAAACAGACTTTAAAGTGATAGAGATTGTTGATGATAGCAATCCTTATCTCGCGTTGTTAGGAATAGACTGGGCGACTGATATGAATGGAGTCATCAACCTGAAGAAGAAGAAGATGATATTAAAAAAAAAGTCACTACGCGTGGTAGTCTTGTTAGACCCATCCGAAGGAGCGTGCTACACTAAACCTGTTCGCGACAATGAGTTGGAGTGCATTTACCAGATAACTACGCAACATCAGGATCGGGTGAATCTGACCACGGATGGAAGAATCTCGTGGGAGCGCGACAACTCTTGCACTTCAGATTTAGACAAGGAAGTAGAACACTGGCATAATTGGTTGCACGAGGTGACGATGCTAAATTACAACATGATGATTATATCACTTCGTCGCGTGATGACAGAGGTAAGGGCACTGCCAACACATGATGAAGTGACAATGGTAGAGGAATTTCTAGACAAATTTGAAAGCGCAATACTGGAACAACAGCAGTATGCTGCACTAGAAGGGGCACTGTGCGCGACACCTACACGAGGGTGGAGTACACATCAAAAGACCATGGTAAGTTGTGTGAAGGTAGAAGGTAGATGCAATTATGGGTTGGAAGCCCCCAGAACTGAACGAAAATTGGGCAGCCAGGACAGAAAAGGTTGCGCACTTACTTGTGTTGATGGGCGTGGGCTGTGCTGTCCACAATCGCACACTCCAGACTAAGGATCGAAACTTGGAACCAGCAGTAGCTGTAGGAAAAGTGACACACAACACAAACGTGTCAAATAGAAGAATTCAAGAGGGTATGGGAGATCCTAAACAAGATTCACCAGGCTAGACGAACTGATTGGGACCTGCACATACAAGCAGTTTGACGGGCCCATAGGGTGTTTTACAAGCATGTAAGCATGGAGATGATCCCAAAGAGGACGAGCAGTGTCGAAACCATAGTTTTGGAAGGAAGGAATCCTCACATACTTAGAACAACACATGGGGACCAGGGCATAGGAAGTATGTAGCCACACAGGGTCAACCATATGCAGATCCAAGAAGCCATTTGACGGAGGACCCATAAGTTTTGAGAACTTGAAGATCAGGTATGACCAAGGAAGAAAAGTGAAATGGACCCTGAATCTGTGCAAGCATGTCACATAAATAAGCTAGGAATGACAGGACAAGATAGGGACCGAAGTACGACTACAGTAGAACCTTTCTGCTGAGAAGTTGTGGCTCTGCTACCATGGCTGCAACCGCACATTACCAGACAAAGTAACTAGGGGAGCACACTACATAAGGAAGAATGCGTGGCAATGACTATTGCAAGGAAAAATGAGGAGTGGCCATGGACTATGCTGGAAGGTGCAGGGAAGCCTCACACAGGTGGTGTGGCCACCTGACTAGCCATAGAAAACATAGTCTGAGCACCCCAAGCAATTGAAAGAGAGCACGAGACTATAAATAAGTCTGTACGAGAGCTTCGTAATAAGGAGGTTACGTGCAATATCAACATATCATAGAGGTCGCGGCCGCACATAGGGGGCTGCGCTGGTATGCAGGGACGTGACCGTTGGTGTCACAGTTCATGACAAGAGGTCCAATTTAAGGCAAAAAGGAGCGGGTGGTGGGCAATTAAGACACGAATTAAGAGCTAGATTTGGGATGATCTGCCGCCAAAAGGGCATTAATAACTTAGAAGTGGGGGGAAGGATCGAATTCAAATTCAAAAGATGTTATAAAACCACCAGGGCTAGCCACAAGGCAACACTTGGTTGTTTGAGAATTAAGCAAGTACAGAGCACTAAACGCTGCGTACTCTTACCACCCTCAACTGTAGACACGATGACGGCTGCAAGAACAAGAGTGTGATTCACCAAAGTTACCCTGGAGCCCCAGATGGTCCATGAGGAGCCTAGAGAGGTAGCAGCTGCACTAGAATTTCCAAAGTCACCACGCACGTTACGGCCACAAAAATAAAAGATAACGATGGAGCCAGTTCATGTCTCACCACAAAACCCACGGTTTAGTAAATTGTCAATGGCGGAGAAAGGAAAAACCGTCACCATTGAAACCGAGGAGGAGGAGGAAGACTTGCAAGCTCTGATCACCCAAATTGAGGTGCAAGGTGATGAGGTGGAAAATGTCTCTCAGGTGCCTTTCGCGATAAAGTTACTTCCCTACATCCCTCTGTGGAAGGGGAAAGCCAAGATAGTAAAGGACCTAGAGGTGATGAAGAGTGCGCTCCAGACCCTGCTCCTTCCCGATGAAATAAGGTTTGAAGGTCAACCGTTGGGACGGGTACCTACTATGAAGTTTGAAGATTGGGACCTCGTGGATAGCGAGAAGTTCCCATAGTTGGCCGCAGAGAAGTTACTGAAGCAGAAATGGCTATGCGGTGTGGAGAGGCTGGGTTACTCCATCTGCGATGGATACCCCACTACCACGGCATGCCCATCACCATTTTTGTCATCCGATAGCTATTATGCCTGGTGCATGATGGGTATTTCTGGCTGGAGGAGCCATTTCCCATCATGAGCAATCTAATTCACTGGATTCTTGACTACCAGTCAAAGGAAATGACCCCGCAGCCATAGCAAAAGAGAGCAGTGACTTGGCCCTCGCAGAAGATATGAAGGCAAAATATAAGCTGGAGAAGAGAAAGCGAGGATACGTAATAGCAAGCATCAAGGACCAAGGGGTGTGCGTAGACACCCAACAGCTGGCCAACAATCTAATGAGGAAATGCCATGCCGACGAAGTGCTAGAGTTTGTAATTACTTTGGCAGAGCAGTGCGCAGAGGGGGTCTAGTTCAACTGGGCATAGTTCCTCTACAACGAGTTTTTGACAAACTGTAGAGAGGCCCAAGAGCAAGGTAAGACCTTCCACTATGTTTGGTTGCTCTTGTCCATCCTGTTGATTGCAAGGGAGCTGCGAGAGGACAACCAGTTTCCCACTATTGAGGGTGACCTACTCGAAGCCGCGAGGTACACCTCGCTCTGGGCTATGAAAGATGCAATGAGAATTCGTGAGATAAAGGTGTTCTGGGTGTTCGTGGAGGCGAGCATATGAACATGGATCAACCGCAAGCCATGCTTGTCCCCTACAGTTCATAACAACTTGCAAAGTGCGACATAATTCAAGGTGGATATGCATAACTTGTATATCCAGGTGTGCAAGGATCTCGCACGAAAATGGGTGAAGCTCCCGTTCATCGCAATGGATGATGTGATCTTCGTGGTAATGGAGTCATGGCCTCTGGAGTGGCACACCCCAGACTTGGAAGAAATGGAAAAGATCATAGCACAAAAATGAAAGAAGGACACCAAGCTGTGCATCACGCAACTGGCTAAGAGGAGGTGCTAGGAACAAGAAGCAGTCACGCAGCAGAAGGAGGCTGAGGCAGCAGCGGCAGCACAGACGACAGAGACCACAACTACGCTAACCAAAGAGCTTGAGGAAGGTCAAGAAATGTCCACGGAGCAGGACATACAGGGGGAGATAAGACAGAGGAACACACGGACCTGGACTAGAATTGACTCAACTCAAGAGGCCGCGCGTCCATGGGAAAACAACTCCCCGGAAGAAGGGAAAAGCCATGAAGATGTCTGGTGACCCGATATTGTTCACAAAAGGTGATCTATTGGATATCAGAAAAACACTATGAGAGGTCGCCCAAGACGCACTCCAGGGATTATGGATGGAGCTACACAGTGTGTTGGGGGTGCTTAGCACACAACTCCAAGGCCTACAGGTACAACACACCCAAGCAGGCACAATGGCCCAATATGACACCACAGGAACCCCTGAAGCCGAACATATGCTGTGCGCCCGTAGGGGTAACACCTTTGTCTTGCCCAAAGGCACGCTAGCAGCAATAAGCGAGGATGACTAGGCTGTGATGGGAAGCATGAAAGGTGTTGGCTTGAACTTGGCCACCCTGCTGCATGACATTCTGTACTAGCTATAGGATGGGGTCATCACAGAGCTCCATGCTTGAGCAATACAGGTCTTGCATGAGCAGAAAATCCACATGGACCAGCTCAGCGTCCAATGGGATGAGTGGGCTACGCAGGGTCGCAAACTAGAACAGGCTATAGAGGAGGTATGCAAGAGCATTCTAGAGTTTGCCATGCTGGCAGAGCTCCCAGCAGCGAAGCGGGTCTATAGATTGGCGTCCAGGGTCCGCGAGGCCCGGGAGGAAACTGAAAGGGTTCAGTTAGAGCTGAACCTACAGATCGCCAAGCTGCGATTGAAGGCGCATCCCTCCACACCCCCAAAAGTTAAAGAGTAGCATGCCTGCACTATCCAAATGGGGCTGGAATAGATTGGCCAGGCAACACAGTATTGCGTCGAGATGTTGGAGCAAGCTCTCACTATGCTTACGCACCTGCAGGAAGACCCGAATCTGCGACACCTCGAGGCCAATATGCGTGAGTTACAGTGGGAATATGACAGTGTCTGGGGTACCGTGCAGATGATTACCCTTACTCAACGACTCGCTCGACTACAGTAGTCAAGGGCACTGAAGGTCCAATTATATGTTGCACACCAAGACGAAGCTGTGCTCAAGGAATGCACCCAACCATGGATCGATGAAGCGTTCACTATTACAGCTACCATTGAAGGGATGCTGTCATAGAAGCAGACACTTTCTATGGTTGGATAGGAAGGAGACCTGTTTTCGAAGGTTCAGAGATTCGGATGCAACAGATACAATAGACAGTCGAACAATGTGCTGTGAATACCCAAGTTGTGCGTGACCTCCTGAATGGACTTCATGCAAAGATCATTGCACTAGCCGAGTGACTTAGTACGAGTCACGATGATTGTGTTGGGGGCCTATTGGGTAGCGGATCCCCCCATAACATGATTTTGGGGCTTGAAGCCCGAGTTTTGGTCAAATGTAATGTAAAGACTCTGCGAAATGTGGACGCAGAGCGTGAGAATCTAGGGTTGTCCACCCTAAAATAATTTAATTTAATATAAATTGTGTCATCCTACCCATGGTTCGCATGCCATGGGATTGTATAAATAGAGCGAGGCTCTAAGTGTAAAAGGTAGTCTGGAGGGTTTTTGACAAGTAATCAATAGATGCGAAGGCACGAATAGAAGATAGAAGTAGATCTGAAGGTATGGGGTTGTAGTAGTAGGTAGAGGCTCTACAGTTGAGTGTGTAGAGGCCTAGTAGAGTCCGCAGCTGAGTGCACGGATCCCTGTAGTTGAGTGCACAGGGTGGAGTTGAGTTTGTATTGGATCAAACTTTGAAGGCATCATTAATAAAGATTAGTTGGGTTGATATATTATGCATCTGGTTCATAGATCTATATTTGAATATTATGTGTTGATGATATCTATTTATTTATCTGCGTGCACTTATATTTATGCTTATGATTGAGAATATTCTGAGTAATTAACGAATAAACCCTAATTAAGGAAGCCTTGGGTAATTAACATTGATCACACTGTGGCTGAAGCTGAGCGAAGACGGTTCCACAGAATTCCAGAAGCTTGTTGGTACGCATAATATAGTAAGCACGAAGGTTGAATCAGGTACCGATCTCCCACATCAAGACATCCCTAGGGTGTGGAAACCTGGTTACAACACCCTACCATACTACTTCGGGTGAGACCTCAGTCTGTGCTTCGCGGACTGTTGCTAAAAGGGCTAGTAGTACCAGGATTTGCTTGGCTAACTCACTGCTAAACCTGGGTCAGGCCCCACGTAGCCAACATATGATAAAAAAGGAAATACATTCATATGTGTTGATGTAGGCATACCATTCAACTCAAATGCACAAGTTCTTACCCAATGATGAGCTCTTTACTTTGTACCTATATCCAACTGCACTAGCCAAGATTTTTCCTGTACTTATTTATTCAAACCAAACTTATCCACCAAGTTAGGATTAACATAACTATAATTAGATTTAGGTTCAATCAAAATAGAAAAAAAAATATAGACACCATACATACGCAACAAATGCATTTTCAACCGACATGCATTCACGACAAACACATCCCAACAACAACACCTAAAACTTCTACATGAAAACACAATTGAAACAATGACCACCTCCATGCATACCTAACAAGCACATATACAATGACCACCACAGATGTAGGCACTTTCTACGGTTGGACAGGAAGGTGACCTTGTTTCCGAAGGTTTAGAGATTCGGATGCATTAGATACAACAGACAACCGAACAATGTGCTGCGGATACCCAAGCTGCGTGCGACCTCTTGGATGGAGTTCATGGAAAGATCACTGCACCAGCCGAGTGACTCAGGACAAGTCACAATGATTGTGTTGGGGGTATGTTGGGTAGCGGATGCCCCCATAGCATGTTTTTGGGGCTTCAAGCTCGAGTTTTGGTCAAATGTAATGTAAATACTCCACGAAATGAGGACGCGGGGTGTGAGAATCTAGGGTTGTCCTCCCTAAAATAATGTGATTTAATATAAAGTGTGTCAGCCTACCCATGGTCCACGGACCATGGGATTGTATAAATAGAGTGAGGCTTTAAGTGTAAAAGGCAATCTGGAGGGTTTTTAACAAGTAATCAATGGATGCGAAGGCACGAATAGAAGATAGAAGTAGATCTGAAGGTCTCAGGTCGTAGTAGTAGGTAGAGGCTATGTAGCTCAGTGTGCAGAGGCCTAGTAGAGTCCGAAGCTGAGTGCATGGACCCTTGCAGTTGAGTGCGTAGGGTGGAGTTTTGTCTGTACTGGATCAAACTTTGAAGGCATCATTAATAAAGATCAGTTGGGTTGATATATTGTGCATCTGGTTCATAGATCTATATTTGAATATTTTGTGTTGATGATATCTATTTATTTATCTACGCGCACTTATATGTATGCTTATTATTGAGAATCTTATTAGTAATTAACGAATAAACCCTAATTAAGGAAGCCTTTGGTAATTAACATTGATTGCACTGCGACTGAAGCTGCATGAAGGCGGTTCCACAGAGCGCCAGAAGCTTGCTGATACGCATAATCTAGTAAGCATGAAGGTTGAATCAGGTATCGATCTCCCACATCAAGACATCCATAGGGTGCGGAAATCTAGTTCCAACACCCTCCCATACTACTTCAGGTGAGACCTAAGTCTGCGCTCTGCAGACTATTGCCGAAAGGGCCAGTAGTACTGAAATTTGCTTGCTAACTCACTACTGAACCTGGGTCAGGCCCCACATAGCCAACATATGATAAAAATGGAAATACATTCAAATGTGCTGATGTAGGCATACCATTCAACTCAAATGCACAAGTTCTTACCCAATGATGAACTCGTTACTTTGTACCTATAGCAAACTGCACTAACCAAGATTTTGCATGTACTTATTTATTTAAACCACACTTATCCACCAAGTTAGGATTAACATAACTATAATTAGATTTAGGTTCAATCAAAATAGAAACAACAAACATATAGACACCATACATATGCAAAAAATGAATTTTCAACCGACATGCATTCATGCCAAACACATCCCAACAACACCACCTTCAACTTCTACATGAAAACACAACTGAAACAATGACCACCACCATGCATACATAATAAGCACATATACAATGATCACCACAGATGTAGGCACTTTCTATGGTTGGACAGGAAGGTGACCTTATTTCCAAAGGTTTAGAGATTCAAATGCAGCAGATACAACCGACAGTCAAACAGTGTGTTGTGGATACCCAAGCTACACGCGACCTCCTGGATGGACTTCACGCAAAGATCGCTACACCAGCTGAGTGACTCGAGACGAGTCACGATGATTGTGTTGGGGGCCCATTGGGTAGTAGATCCCCCCATAACATGTTTTTGGGGCTTGAAGCTCGAGTTTTGGTCAAATGTAATGTAAAGACTCCGCGAAATGCAGATGTGGAGCGCGAGAATCTAGGGTTGTCTGCCCTAAAATAATGTAATTTAATATAAAGTGTGTTGGCCTGCCCATGGTCCATGGACCATGGGATTGTATAAATAGAGTGAGGCTCTAAATATAAAAGGTAATCTGGAGGGTTTTTGACAAGTAATTAATAGATGCAAAGGCACAAATAGAAGATAGAGGTAGATCTGAAGGTCTCGGGTCATAGTAGTAGGTAGAGGCTCTGCAGTTGAGTGTGCAGATACCTATTAGAGTCCACAGCTGAGTGCGCAGACCCCTACAGTTGAGTGCGCATGGTGGAGTTGAGTCTGTACTGGATCAAACTTTGAAGGCATCATTAATAAAGATCAGTTGGGTTGATATATAGTGCATCTGGTTCATAGATCTATATTTGAATATTATGTGTTGATGATATCTGTTTATTTATCTGCGCGCACTTATATGTATGCTTATGATTGAGAATATTCTTAGTAATTAACGAATAAACCCTAATTAAGGAAGCCTTGGGTGATTATCATTGATTGCACTGCAGCTGAAGCTGCACGAAGGCGGTTCCACAGAATGCCAGAAGATTGCTGGTATGCGTAATCTAGTAAGTGCGAAGGTTGAATCAGGTACCGATATCCCACATCAAGACATCCCTAGGGTGTAGAAACCTGGTTCTAGCACCCTCCCATACTACTTCGGATGATACCTCAATCTGCACTCCATGGACTGTTGCCGAAAGGGCTAGTAATACCGGGATTTTCTTCGCTAACTCACTGCTGAACCTGGGTTAGGCCCCTGTACTTATTTATTCAAACCACACTTATCCACCAAGTTAGGATTAATATAACTATAATTAGATTTAGGTTCAATCAAAATAGAAACAACAAACATATAGACACCATATATACACAACAAATGCATTTTCAACCAACATGCATTCATGACAAACACATCCCAACAACAACACCTTCAACTTCTACAAGAAAACACAACTGAAATAATGACCACCATCATGCATACATAACAAGCACATATACAACCTACATTCATGCATGACAGACACATTCCACCCATCCAGTCCAAGTGTTGAACCATGCTCTGATACCACTTTGTAACACCCTCCTCCCACACTTAAGCTTACTAGTCCACAGGGGTAAATATGTGATGAAAAGTTACTATGGCATGACTTAACCTCCTAGATCACCTTAAGGAAATGGAATCGACAAAACCAAACCTTACTAACCTCCCTCAAGTGCTGTAGGACCCCAAAGGCTAAACCAAACTTCCAGGTGCCCAAAACCTGAGTTAAGCCTCTTTTTCACTGATATGGACCCATGGAAGTTGGCATAATACTGCTCGATTTTGGCTAAAGCTCTCTAGATGCATGCACAAGCTTGCAAGAGAGAGACTGCAACCTTTTTTGCTCATTTTTGTGCCAACGACCGTGATATTTAAGCTACTTTTTTAGGGCTAGGATCCAGACCTCTGCCCAAAACTTAAGGAAACTCTCAGAAATGAAAAATGACACAGGGACAAAGCCTTCCATATAAAACTTAGACAAGAACCTGACCTAACAAGGCCTATCCATGACATGCATTCCGTCAAACACATCATGAACATGTAATCTACAAGTCATAACAACATATCTGAACATAGGGATCTCATACTTATCTGAGAATCATCAAGAAGGTATGATGCCCTCTCACAATAGCTGCAATATAATCTATTAGGTTATATGTTCATTAACCCTTCATTTACTAATAAAATCATGATGAGATCCACGACTCAAGTATGTCATAAAACCATGCTTATAACCAACACATAACAAATATATTAAATATGATAGTGAAGAAAACTAATAAATAAATAATACACACTCACACTCATAAAATAAATATAAAAAATATAGAAAAATTAGACATCGCGGAAAAGGCATGAGAGACTTTCCTGTTTTCTCTCATTCTCATGAATTTCATTATTAAAATAATGTTTATGATACATAAAAATACATGACGAAGTTGTCTCAAGATAGTGCATCTATCTTGAACAAACTTGGCTGAGAAAATATCCCAATAACACACTAATCTAGGAGCCTAACTAGTTGGAGAGAATCTCTCAACCAACTAAGCCTAAACGGACTCCTAACCATGAGGAACAAACTCAATCTAGAAAAGTAGGACTAAATCCTAACTTTCATGATTTTAATTAATTTAATTATTTGGACTTAGAATTGTTTTTAATGTGAGAGTGAGGCTAACATTCCACCCCTCAATGATAAGTCCAAAATAAGAACCAGGAACCATCTTCCAAGTTCTCATGCTAAAACTATTGATCCTCAAAAAACATTTGCCTGAAAAACCACCAAAGCTGGATGCTAAAAAAACTCAAATCTAAAGGGAACATGAATCAAATGCATGTTTGATTCACCTATGAATGTTGCTTGACAACTCCATCACATGCCAAGATGAAAAAGGATCCATCTATCCTTTGCTTGCAATCAACATCCTTTGTCCACTGGCAAAATATAGAGAATTCCCACTGGTTGATGACGTTGAAAAATAACTCACTGTTGCTTTTGCTATGTTTGAAAACTGCTCACGGCTGAATTTGCTGTCGATCGCCCACTAGTGAATTTTTTGATGCTCACTCACTGATGAAAATGCCCATTGGCTGCTTTGTTGATGTTGTCGATACTTTCAGTTTGACAACCACTGTCAATTTCATTGACATTTCCCTCCTTTGTCAGCTGAAAGGAGAGACAATCTTCTTCAAATTATTTTGGAACTGCCCCCTTCAGGTGTAGGAGTGTTTCACTGGTGTACTCCCTCATTCAACTGCACGAGAGTACCATCTTCATTTTTACTATTGGCTACAATATGTGTGAGTGAATTCGATTGTAAAACTTATACAATTTTATGATCGTGGATGACCATTCCCAGGGATCAATCCATGAATAATCGATCTTCAATTTTCTTGATTGTTGTTGTTTGCTGCATTACATTGATGAATGATTTGACTTGCCACAATGGTGACAAGGATGGAGATCAAAACACTGATCTTCCAGATGACCGGTTCTTTGACAATGAAGGCGGTTTGGTTTGATTGCAACTTTAGTTTGCGTATATTTCTGTTTATCTACAACTATCTCATGGCTTGTTGAGTTTATTGGATCAAGAATCCTGCACTAATGAACTTGATTGACTTAGAATAATCGGGGATATGCAAGTTGTTTTCATCTTTGTCATATCCTAATCCTCGTCGATTTTTGTTACTTTGAAGTTCTTCCCATGGTGTGATGATTGGTTTGGAAGAAAGTTGAACTGGAGCAGGGACCACTTTGATACTGGAAGTTGGTTGGATCGATGACTTGGAATCAACATCTTTACCTGCATCTCTACGGATGAAAGACTTGGAAACATCACTCACCTATTGCAACTCATCTCTTTGAATTTGCAACTCCAGTTGAAGGAACTCAATTGTTTCATGTGCTTGTTGTAGATTCATTGAAATATCAACAAGAGTTGCTTTGCTAATTTGTACCATGTCTGCAGTAGTTGAGAGGATCAAATTGTTAAGAATCTTTAACAACTGAATGCTTTTCACCATGTGAACTTGTTGGAACTCATGCTTGCTTGCTTTTAATACTTGTTGGACTTTCAGAACTCGCTCGCTTGATGTTTGGTTGATTGTTTCACGCTCGCTTGAACTTGTTTTAACAATTGATTGTTTGAACTCACACTTCCTTGCTTTAACGCTCACTTAACGTTGCTTTAATTAGTTTTAGGCTCACTTGATGTTGTGATATTTGCACTTGCTTGAACTCACACTCTTGATTGATCAAAAGAAGTGTTGGGTGTGGAGCCTGATTATCTTCTGTATTCAAAGGTATTGCCACATTGGACCCTAGTTTGATATGGGGCGGCAATGTTTCCCGTAAAATATTCGTTGTAGGGAGGGTCCTGGGGAGCCCCCCCTGGCGGGGGGTATTGGGGGCAGTGCCTCAAAGCTAAGAATAGATGTAAAATTGCCTTGTAAAAGTATAGTAATTTCTAGTCAATCTGGGCCGTTCATTAAGCGGAGATTTGACGATAGAAGTTATGTTTAATTTATGGTTTTTTTTCTCTAGAAGGCAACCCCTCACTATATATGAGGGAATTTTATTGCGTCTATGTAGATCTGTATTCTGAATGAGAAAGAGAGAGGAGATTGAGAGAGAAGAGGGTGTTACAACAGATCTGTTGTAGGTTGTATTTCTTCAGTTTGCTGGATAATATAAAAAGAAGGACTGGTTGTTTCTTCGTGAACGTAGCCCAAACTAGGTGAACCACGTATATCCGTGTCTCTCTTGTTTTATGTGTTTTCGTGTTTATATTTCGGCAATATTTTATGTGTTCCATTGCTCTGTAATATATAATTTTCTAACAAGAAGGGTGTCGAATACTATAAAAAATGCACCCAAGAGACAAATGTCAAGTTCAATCTTGATGACTCAGTTGAAGACTTACTTGACTTAATGAATTCACCTTAACAATTCAAATTAGGGTGTCGGTTACAATCGAGAATGCACCCGTACAATTCAGTTAAAAAATGTTTATCTGCAAGTGATGCAAAAAAGTGTTGATGATGTTGATGTCATCTTGGCTTGAAATGATTGATTTTGTAGCGTCCTTGACTTGATTTCTTTGATTACATGATGTGAAATGTGCTTGCTTGGAAGATCATCTTATCAAATTTATGGTGTGACACTTTGTGCTTGTGTACTTAAGCTTGGTTACAAGAGATTGATTAAGCATTCTTTACTTAAGCTTGCTTATGTGCATGTATTTGTTTAAGCATAATACAAAGAGAGCATTTTGATAATATGAATAAAAGTCATGCACACACATTCATTACACACGGTGTACCTAAGATTCCCTTATTCAATTTTGGGTGGATCTAGGACACAAACACCACAAAAATTATGATTTTATTAATTACTGGAGTACATCATTCTTCAATGTGACAACTTTGTCGTGGAAACTTCTTAATGAGAATGTCACACTTGCAAACTTTGGAAGCAAATTGTCTTAAAAAAATAACTACCTGCACTGACTCAACCGCTCTCAAAGTAAAATATTACTTTGGATCACAATAATGAATTTCACCCAAACAAATTCACTTATTGCTCCAAATTTACAAAATATGCACCTTATGATTCCATAAAATCACTTATTACTCCATTACATAAAGAATTAGAAATACTCCTTATCCCTCTAAAAACTTTAAAAACATCAACCTTATTACAAAATTAATTCCAATCTTCATCCTTATGACTCCATAAATAAAAAATATTTTATCCACTCTTTATCTCTCCTAAAAAAAATCACTCATTTAAAAAATATCCCTTATTTCTCCATCACTTCAATATATAAGTTACATAAAAAATTTCAAACACTATTAATCTCTCCATTTTTTTTAAATCACTTTGAAAGAAGTGAATTAAATTTTTTGCTTTTAAACATTCACCATACGTGAATAATGGGACAATGCATTTGAATAATATTCACAATATGTATCAAAAAGTTTGTAATTTTCTGGGCGCATACCTTTAGGCAAGTTCTCCACAATCAAAATTTTAGCCATTGTAGAAATCCGTGTCTTCACTAGGAGGAATGAGTCCAAATCAGACTCCAAAATTTGAAATCAATGTTGCAAAAGTTATAAGAAAATGGTGTGGCAAAAGGGAAACCAAGGAGACAAAGAAAGCTCTATTTATTAGTGTGTTAGAGAATTTATGTTCTTGTGCCTTGGAGTTATCATTGAAGAAGTAGAATGGCTCTCCGACGCTCAGGAGATTTGGAAGAGCTGCAAATCTGCCATCTTCAAAACCACCATCGCTGCTGCCCCTTTAAATCGGAAGCCAAAACCACCTAACCTCGGGGGAATGACGGGAAGAAACCACCTTTTGGAGGGTGGAAAAGGTTTGGTCTTTGAGAATCTGGCGTGTTTCTCATCGGTTTAGGCGTAGGATCTACCTCTGTGAGCATCCCACTGTACATTTCAGAGGCATCTCCCGCTAAAATAAGAGGAGCTTTGGTGAGCACCAATGGTTTTATGATAATTGGCAGATAATTTCTTGCCTATATCATCAGTCTGGCCTTCACCAAGGCACTCGGGACATGGCGTTGGATGCTCGGTGTTGCTGGCATGTCTATTGTGGTTTTGGTCAATCACCAATATCATGCAAAGATCACTATACTGGAACCTGTCTGGTGTCCACCTTGGATTCACATATTAAAAAAACTCTTCGCATTACACGGCAATTACCTACATTCAATACGCTATTGGGATTTCAATTAGGGCTTTGGCATTCACATTCAATGATTTTCTGCCAACGAAATACACACAATAAATATTATGCACAGAACCTCTACACAACAACTTCAAACAATAATGTTGATTCCTCTTGGTTTAGCACTTTGAATCTAGTACTTTTGCGTATTAGTGACACCACTGTCGTATCTTACAACTCCAATTTTCTTCAGTGGAAATGTGGTCCCTAACACCAATATGCACGTAGTACTGTTGCAACCACACTACAAGGCTTCAATTAACATGCGATTCGGTCTCCCACCATCTCTCATGAGTCGCCTTCTAATAGTAATTGACAGATTTCAAATAGAGCCTATCACACAAACATGACACACAACACTCAACTCTTTGTGTCCTCTCTGTGCACTACTCCATGTTCTCTACAATAACACAACTCATCCTTCTTGTGACACACCATACAAGCTAACAAGAACTTACCACCACAATAAACACAACTTTCCCTCACAACCCCAAATCAAACAACCTCTGCCCTGATACCAATTGAAGAAAATTAATAAACAAATAATACACACTCACACTCATAAAATAAATATAAGAAATATAGAAAAACTAGACATGGCGGAAAAGGCATGAGAGACTTTCTTGTAGTCTCTCATTCTCATGAATTTCATTATTAAAATAATGTTTATGATACATATAAATACATGAGGAAGTTTTCTCAAGATAGTGCATCTATCTTGAACAAACTTGGTTGACAAAATATCTCAACAATACACTAATCTAGGAGCCTAACTAGTTGGAGAGAATCTCTCAACCAACTAAGCCTAAACTGACTCCTAACCATGAGGAATAAAATCAATCTAGAAAGGTAGGATTAAATCCTAAATTTCATGATTTTAATTAATTTAATTATTTGGACTTAGAATTGTTTTTAATGTGAGAGTGAGGCTAATAGATAGAACAACCATTAAAATCATGTAATAACAAGCACATTTACTCATAAAATACAAGAGGAAAATATCTCTTATTAACATATGCAAAATCCAACCAAGTTAGGGACTTCCACATACCAAGCAACCATAGATTTGGCTAAACCAAATCTTTCTTGTAGCCAATCACCTCCGTGCCATATTCCAAGTATGAATGTGGGACTAACAACAAAACCAACCAAGGCTTCTTAGGATTTACTGTGTATCTCGCCATCAAGGGATTCCTAGGCCCAAAACACTCATCTATATAACTAGGATTTACCATGTATCTCGCCATTACCGATCAAGGGATTCCTAGGCCTAACCAATAAACATACACTACAACTTTACCGCAATCCCACCATATATCGATAAAGGGATCATTAGGCCCTAAACAAGCATGGATGCCTCCAGACTTATCCACCTATACAGTGAGGAATTTGCTCGTCTCCACCATCGGGCTTTTCTGTGTATCCCACCATTACCAGTCAAGGGATTCCTAGACCTTTGGGAATTTTCCTGAGACCAACTCACATCAATTTCGAAACCATCCGAAAATCCAACTCAACCAAGTAAAATAACCCCATCACACCATGGCTATCTGAAAATGGCAAGGCAAGGCTGAAACTAATGTCACACATGGAAAAACCCATGCCAATGACATAAAGAGAACCAAATACACACATGCATGTACGATGCATTCCAAAAATAGCAAGGAAATCATACACGCAACTCGATACCTGCAACTAATCTCATTGTGGCTGCTTGATCCAACTATTCCTTGCTTGATATTTGCTTCCGTTTTCTTTCTTGTCCTTCCATTACCTTCCTTTCTCCAATGCTAGAGTGCTCCAAGAATGCTCTAAGTGTGCAAGAGTATGAGAGAGTACAAAAAAGAGAGCTTGAAAACTGAACAGACAAAAATATTAAACTGACAAAAGCTCTGAACTGATCCTTAGAAGCCTTTTTTTATCAATGAGGCCTCTATTTTCTTCAATTTCCATTATTTTCCCTTCATTTTCCTCCTCACATGCAACCTATGACGTTTCACCTTCCTTTTCTCCTAATTTCCATTTCCTTTTCTCCTAATTTCCATTATTTTCATAAATAAATGCCAAATAATGCCTCTTTTCCTTTTCAAATACTTTTCCTTTGCCTTTTCCAATTTCCCTTAGCCATAATAACCAAATGAGCACCCACACTAGGATGTTTTTTCCAAACACTCAACTTGGAATATGTGTCCCATGACCTTGGTCTTATTTTTCCTTTATTAACTTTATTACATGGATTTTTAACTTGTGGTTGTTACAGTTCCTTTGATTTCTTCCCTACTTAAAATTAGGAATAATTTCCTTAGACAATTGAATGACCTATTCTCCATCATTGAGACCACGATTATCTTGATAGGTTCAATAATTTTGGGCTTGTGTGGGAAAAATACACGACCATGAGAATAAAATCTTGCAATGGAATGCTATCAAACTCCATTTTTCCTATAATTCGAACCACTTTGTGTACTACAATTTCCTATATTCCTCACTTTATAAGACAATGT
The DNA here is from genome assembly GCA_000404065.3 of Pinus taeda. Lineage (NCBI taxonomy): Eukaryota > Viridiplantae > Streptophyta > Pinopsida > Pinales > Pinaceae > Pinus > Pinus taeda. The sequence continues at coordinate 17,088 of APFE030151385.1, read as the reverse complement.
TTGTGAAATTAACACGGAATAGAACAAGGAGAATGCAACAACTATCCATATTTTATTAGGGAATCACTTGAGAAACATGGAAAGATGACTGTAATAGGGAATGTTGATTTGAACAACCCTGAGATATCATTGAAATTTAGAAGACCACATCTCATCATGTACGTTGTTTCTACACCTGATTTTATTGGTAGTAAATAAACAGGACAATGATATTGATAAATAGGGTGCAAATGAAGATGATGGCTTCAGAGGAGACAATTTCCACAATTCATGAACTAAAACGTCTTCATGGAATTGCAAAGACAAGGAATATGAGATGTAAAATGAATAAGCATGGTATTACAATGGTGAATGAGATCAGGTAGGGAGAGGGATAAAATAACAAGCATACAAGAAGTTTCATAATAGATCTCCTCTATATGTAATAAACCAAAACAATTAAAAGTTTTTTACCTCAATATTGTTTAGTTACTAACACTTTTTGAAATGATTGTTGAATCCGATATTGTTAAAGATCAAATATGGACAATAAAAAGAAAAAAATCTTTGGAACTCAGGCTATAATCGAAGAAGGCTGGAATTGATGTTGATGGATATTAGCTCTTACTGTCTTGAACTAAAGCATAAACTATACACATACTTGCAAAAACCAGACAAAAACTAGAGAACTGTAAGCTGATATTGGAGAGTGGATCTCTCTCTCTTTTTAATATTTTTTTCATGTTTCTGCAAATTTATGTTAGAATCATGAACCAAAGCATCTTCACCATAAATCCACCTCTAGCTCAATTATATCTATGTGAATAAGTTTTGTTGAAGTCAAACATAGAAAGAAATCACTGGATTACCAACCATTAATGATGTCGTTAACTAGTGCAAGACAACTCACCATTGATGTTAATGAGTTTCAAGGTGAAAAATTCTATTTCGACAGGTATGAATGGATGTGATAAAGTTGAGTCACCTATGGGATTTGGAAATCAAGAGATATTGAGGCATTCCCTTGTCGTTAGTGAGGAAGTCTACCATACAAACTCCAAGGCACTCAAACATTTTCTTATAATGGATATTAAATTAAAGTATGTAAGAGCATAAAAATAATCTAGAAATGAATCTCTTCAAACTCAACAAATCAACATACCTAAAACAAAGATTAGAAATCTTTGAATATGAATGTAAATAGAACAAAAATCAAACACACTAGCAATCTAACTAACAAAGTAAGAAGGCCAATTTCAGTCAATTTAATTGTGCTTTAAATTCTGTTATTTTAAATTGTCAGTCTAGGTTTGTAAACTTATGAAGTGCATGAAACAATATATGCAATGAGTCAATTTCTAATTCTGCCAAATGTAAATTCACATGAAAGGAAATTTTAATATAGGAAGGAAATCACAATCTAAACTAGGAAAACGATGGAAATTTAATGTAGAAAAGCATTGGAAATTTAATCTATGAAAAAATGTAAACTTAAACTATGAAAGCATGTAAACTTTGTCTATGAAAGCATGTAAATCTGATCTATGAAAGCATGAAAACTTAATCTATGAAAGAATTTGAAACTTAGTCTACGAAAGCATGTAAATCTAGCCTATCAAAGAGATTGAAATCTACATCTATAAACAAAGAAATGAAAGAGTGGACATGCTTGGCAAAGGGGGCCCCTTTGAATGCTCACCAAGCACATTAGAAGTTGAAAATTAGAAAAACATTATATATTAAGTGATATTAGCTTGGGAAAAATAGCTACACGAATATCTCCTCAACTATTTTGATTACAAATTCTAAATTTCTTCTCCCTTCTTCCCCTCCCAATGGAGAAAGCACTCCTATTTATACACGAGTTTCTTTGAGAAGAGGATAAACAACTAATAAATTCACATCCACTTTTCTCTCAAGTACAAGCAATTTGGTAAAATTAGGAGATCATTATCTTTACAAAACCTCTCACAACTCTCTAATAGCTTTAATAGAAGACACTTATCAAAACTTCCATAAATTTTCTCCATGAAATGTGCCTCAATATTGATATGAAATCTTCTTCAATTCTTCAAGAGTTTGAAGAGGAAATTCGAATTTGAGGCTTAGTGGTTAAATATAGCTTTGCTGGAATCTTCAAATATGCCTATAGACATCACAAAACTCATCCAACTTTTAGGTATAAGTGAGTACCTATTATTTTTCTAATATTTAATCATAAATTCATTCAAAATACTAAAATAAATTCTTTGGAAAATAATAAGTGTATCGCACATACAATCATGAAAATGGTCTTAATGTAAGATTATGGAGCAACGAAACATGGTAAAATTTGAAAGAAAATGAAAGAAAAGTGAGTGAAAAAGATAAAATTTTTGGAGAGCCAACATTTCCCCCAATTGAAGATGTTGCATGTCCCCATGCAAATTTTCATTGATTCTAAAGTCATATAATATTTTGTAGCCTTGAGGAGTGAAAGATTAAGTCATTTTGTGACTTTGAGATACTCTCCAAGACTTGCAAATATTTCTTCAATTATTTATTTTTCTCAAAATCTTGCTATTATGGACAATATTAAGTCTTTTAAATATATCTAAGTGGAAGATATTGTGGTTGGTTCTTGTCTGGCAACCACAAGTATTGGAAATGTTGGTTCTTGTGTGGAAACACTTTTCTTTTACTCTTGTTCTTGTTGCAACAAAGAATACTTGAAAATGCTTTCAAAATGAAGACCCATTCTTATACATATCGAGAGATCCTTGGTCATAATATGAATCTTTTCAAAACATATCCATCTTTGAACCAAAGAGAAACAACATTCAGTTGAGAGAAACATGTTGGTCAACAATGTATAAGGTTATGGAATATGGAATTGAAAAATAATAATGAATATCCCCTACCCCCCCAAATGAAGGTGTTTTTTGTATTTTGAAAATAGGGAAAGCGGTGTCACATGAGAAATTTTCCAAATTCATATCTTTTGGTATTCAAGGAATTAATGGTTAAAGATTAGAAAACTACAAACCTTCACCTACCCGAAAAGTCAATAAGCTATGCATTTGAGAGATCTTGGTTGTTACTACTGGATCATGGAATGTGAAGTGAAAGAATCTAATCTGCTTCTTTTTCTCTTGGTTGTGTGAATAGAGGATGGAATATGAAATTGAAACCTTTGCGCCTTCTTATTGTTGGAACTAATTCTATTACTATTTAAATCTTAAACTAAATTTTGATTGATTGGAACATTGTTGCAAGCTGCTAAAACCATGTAGTCTTCATTCATATTCACATCATGGCATAATTCTTATCCACGTGAATAAATTTGGTTGATGTCAAACATAGAAAAATATTGTTGGATTACTAGCATGACTGAATGTTGTTAACCAACATAAGAATACTCACCATTAATGTCAATTAGAGTCAATATTCCCAAGTAAATCTTACTAGGTACGAAAATGAGTTGTAGTCAAGTCACCTAGAAGATCCGACAAACATGGGACATTGATGTATTCCCACTATTTATTGGTGAGAGAACTTGCCATTAAGACATGCAAGCCTCAAGGTACTAAAAATATCTATAGTCTCAGACCTAGATAATGTGGCGAAGTTGATGCACTACAAGAAAAAGACCTTCTAGAGGAGGTTTTTGTGGAAGACCCTATAAAAATAGCCCAAACATCTGTTTGTAGCGGAGGTCACTAGCAGAGGTGGGCGGGTGGGTGGATGTCTTTCGGATGGTGCGTATAAAACATACAAGCACCAGTGCTTTACAAAACATACAAGCACCGATGCTTCATATAACATGGTGCACCATGGAATTTTTATTTTTATAAAATAAAAAACATAATGCACTTAATAACACAAAACACCGGTGCTTGAAAAATAGATAGCACCGATTCCATTCATGTAGAGAAATGACCCAGTGCATACCACTAAGGAGCACCACCTTAGTTTTAAATTTCATAAAAATGCAGTGCTATTTTCAAACGACGCTCCGGTGTGGTAAATGTACTAAAACGCCTCGAGGCTTCTTCTAAAGAGCACTGTTAAGCATTTTTTAAATTCAAAAAATAGAGAGGTGCTATAGTAAAACCATAATGTCGATGCAGTACATGTACAGAAATGTCCAGGGGCATCTTGTGAAGTTCACTGCGATATTTTTTAATTAAAAAAAAAGTGGTGCTTTTGGATATATCTCGCCCTAGTGTAGTTAGCTAAAGACACTGAAGGAAGGTTAAATAAAAAAACTCTCCTGGCCGTAATTTTCATTTTTACCATCTATAGTGCGGGAAAGCTCTGAAGCACCAGTGCCACTCTTGTCACATGCAAGTGGCCTAACATCAATGCTTTTATTTCTCAACATATTTCTTTACTGTGCTCACTGTTTGAGTTTCCAATTTTTGCAAAGGGTGTTAAAATTTGTTTTTCTCCATTATGTGTCCACAATGCCTCCCTAAAGGCCAAATGTCCAAGTAATGTCTACATTTATTTGTAATTTAAGTTTTTAGTGGATTAGAAATGAAAATTAGGTATTTTTTTCCATTGTTTTTTTTTCACCATGCGGTGCACTTGATATGTTTTGTTCGCACTAGGCACAGTGTGCCTTATAAATTTATAGGGTGCACTGCATGTTGGTGCACGAACATAATGCACCATAGTTGTTGCGATGCATTTTGTAAATGAAAACATATCAGGAAAAATAAGACAGATTGTATGTCGGTGCAACACACATGGTTCGTTTATATTTACCAAACGCACCACAAATATAATATTTAAACATATAGTTGTAGCTCAGTGGGTTCGATAACCTGAACATTGCATACCAGTGAGAAAAGTTTATATGCGTGCACCGGTGCACAAATGTGCTGCACCGCTATCAAAAGTTAAATTTGTGAATCAATAGTGGTGTCTCATACTTATGTGCCCACCGATAGCAGTGCGGTTACAGTTGAAAGCGCATTGGCGTCGGTGCATGACTGTTCTGTGCACACTGGTGATTTGTTTTTTTTGAATTGAAATTTATGTTTCCATATTTATAAATACATGTTTCATTTAATAAAAAAGATGTATTTTATGTATGAGGTTGATGTATTTTATATTTCAATGATGTAGCATAGATGTCAGTAGAGGGAGCATGAGTAGTGGGCAGACCCATACAATATGGTCCAAAGATGGTAGGCCAGAGAAAGGGAGAGGAATTTATACCCTTGCCCTATTACTATAATGAACCATGCACTATTTAGGAATTTAGGCCTCTTCAAGTACTATGAGAAGGTTACATCCCTGGAGGCGCACTATGTTTTATTAACAAATCTGATGTGCCGATGGAGTGCCTAGGAGAATGCTTTCCATACCGATCCTACGATGCAGTATAGGCAAATTGAGGAGGACATATGCTTTATCACTAACCTATCCAGGAGAGGAGAGAATTTTACCTAGTTCCCTGATGTCCCCCATGGTGTTGTAACTGAGAGTCAACTTGCACACACTCAGAGATATGTCAGGCCTCATGTGGTCTGTCCATCAAATTTTCAGGTCTATGGTGGACAACTAAAGATTTCTTCTTTTACTGCAAAGGGGGTTAGGTGCCTCTCATTATTAGTCATGACCATTGAATATTGTAGTAGTGATGTGAAGTGAATTAGTTTCAATATTTTGTATTATGTTGATTCTTTGATTCAGATGCCTTGTTGCATAAGATGGCTTTCCATTTTTTGAGGCAGTTTTGCATGGCTTTAGATAGGTGATGTGCATTGAGACATGTGAGGGAGAGCTTCCCTTTTGCTTCCGAGATTTTTTGTTTATTTTTTGAGAGGTTTCCAATGAAGATGCCTACATTTGACTATCACCCTCGTAGGTCGATCACTGAGGTCCATATTGTAACACCCTCCTCCCACATTTACCTAAGCTAACCGGTCCACTATGGTAAACATGTGATGAAGAGTTACTATGATATGATTCAAATCCCCATGTAAAATTAGGGAAGTGTAACCAACAAGACAAGACCAATCTAACTTTCCTTAAGAGCTTCATAACCTTCCAGATCCAACCAACTGCTCTAGGTATCCAACTCTTGAGCCAACTTGATGTTTTGCTAAACTAGACTCCAAGTCGCTCCCATGACGAGACTTCCATGTGACTGGGACCTTCCAATTGACCCCACAGCAAGGCATCCATGCGACTGTAGCATTTTTCAAGAAATTCTATGAAAACGACTCTAGATTATGAGCCACTTTTTGAGTGCTAGGTCCTAGGCCTTTGCCCAGAACTTCTTGAAACTTTCAAATATGACAAATAACAATGAAATAAGGTTACTAGTGCAAACACTTGAACAAGGAATTAACCTGACCCCTACTAGCCATGACATACATTTCATCAAACATATCATAAACATGTAATGTACATGTCATATAAACACATACGAACATAGGGACCTCATACTTATCTGAGATTCGTCAAGAAGGTCTAATGCCCTCTCATAATAGCTGCATTATTGTCTATTAGGTCATACATTCTTTAAAAATTCATTTACTAATCAAAACATGATGAGAGATATAACCAAAGTCTATTATAAACCATGCTTATAACCAACATGTAACCAACAAAATAACAATCATAGAAAAACCATTAAAACCACATATTAACAAGTATATTTACACATGGAACATAAGAGGAAAAGATCTCTTATTAATATATACAAAAACCTACGAAGTCAGGGACTTCCACATACCACCCGACCATAGATTGGGATGAAATAAATATTTCTTTTATTCAATCACCCTTGTGCCATATTCCATGCATGAATGTGGGGCTCACAAGAAAAACCAATCAAGCCTTCCTCAAGATTTATTGTGTATCTCGCCAAGGGATTCCTAGGCCCAAACAATAAACATACACTACAGGCTTTACCACAATCCTGCCATATACTGAACAAGGGATCACTAGGCCCTAAACAAGCATGGATGCCTTCAGATCTATCCACCTAAATTGTGAGGAATTTTTCTGTCTCCACCCTATAGGATTTACCATATATACCACCATTACTGGTCAAGGTACTCCTAGGACCAACGAGGGTATTCACAACTAGGATTTATCGTGTATCTCACCATGACTGGTCAAGGGATTCATAGGACTTGTGATTTTTCCTCAGACCACCCCACTCAGTTTCGAAACCATTTGATAATCTAGATTAACCAAGTAAAAGATCCCCATCACACCATGACTATCCGAAAATGGAAATGCAAGGATGAAAACCACTATCACATCTAGAAAAACACATGCGAATGACAATAAGAGGACTAAATACACACATGCATGTACTATGTATGCAAAAACTAGCAAGGAAATCATACATGCAACTCGATACCTGCAAGCAATCCTACTCTAGCCGCTTGATCCCAATCTTCCTTTCTTGATCTTTGCCTCCCTTTACTTTCTTTTCCTTCCTTTTCCTTCCTATAATCCTAGGGTGCTCCAAGAATACTATAAGTGTATGAGAGTATGAGAGAGTAGAGAGAATAGAGAGAGAGTGCCAAAATTGAACTAAAAAAAGGTTGTGAACTGATCCTTAGAAGCCTTTTCTTAGTGAGGCCTCTATTTTCTTCGTTTTCCATCATTTTTCCTTCATTTTCCTCCTCACATGCAACCTGTGACCTTTCACCTTCCTTTTCTCTTAATTTCCATTATTCATAAATAAAATGCCAATTAATGCCTCTTTTCCTTTCTAAAGCCTTTTCCATTTCCCTTATCCATAATAAACCAAATGAACACCCACATTAAGATGTTTTTCCCAACATTCAACTTGGAATACGCGTCCCATGACCTTGGTCTTATTTTTTCTTTATTAACTTTATTACATGGATTTTTAACTTGGGGCTGTTACAAACCCCTCCCCTTAAGGAAACATTGTCCTTGGTGTTAAATGACACCTACAACTAGAAAGACCATTGAAAAGAAAAACATACTACCCATGGAGATTTATAACATAGCTCGATGCAATATTTACAATGAACAACCTGCTGATAAGCAAACCAACATGACAAACATAACAACATGAAAACCATACCACTTTTTGGAGCTTTATAACACAACTCATTGCAGTATTTACATCCATATACATATATACATATACCAAAATTGCTTTGCCTCAACCTAAAAACAAGGAAGGATACATAACATGCATATAATTAGCCATCTCTCATGTAGCTTCATCAGGCCCAAAGTGTTTCAACTACACTTTAACCTTCTCAATTGATTGGTTCTGTAGAATGAGCATATTTCTCTTCAAAATGCACTAGGTTCAAGTTGGAATTCACCTATTGGCTCCACCTGTAATACATACCAATAAAATCCATTATCAACATCTTTTACATACTTCTTAAGCAATTAAACATGGAAAACATCATGGAATTTCACTGTTGGAGGTAGTGCAAGTCTGTAGGCCACTGGTATAATCTTCTCAAGGATCTCGAAATCCCCGCAATACCAAGGTGCCAACTTCGCACATGACCCAATCCTCAAGGAGATCTTCTTGGGCTTGATGCGAAAGTACACATGTTCCCCAATTTGAAACTCCTTAAACAACCTATGTTGATGTATAAATTTTCTACCTGTCCTTTGCCGCCTTTAGATTCTTCTTGATAACTTGCATTTCATATTCCATCTCTGCCAACATGTCCTGTCCTATCAACACCCTATTCAATAGATCACTCCAATTAATGGGAGTATTAAAATTCTACTTATAATGTGCCTCAAACAAACTCATCCTTAGATACTCTTGATACCTATTGTTGTACGCAAACTCAACCAGTGGAAGTTACTCTTCCCACTTTCGCTGCTAATACATTACATACATTCTCAAAATATCCTCCAAAATCCTATTGACCCTCTCTGTCTATCCATCTGTCTATGGATGATAAGTTGTACTAAAGGCCAACTCTATACCCATACCCACAAATAACTCTTTCCAGAACCTAGAATTGAACTTCGCATGCCTGTTTGACACAATCTTTTTCGGAACACCATGCAACCTCACTACATCTCTGATGAAGACCTATGCTACATCATTAGTTGAATAAGTAGACTTCACTGGAATGAAGTGTGCTACCTTTGTCAACTTGTCCACCACAACCATGATAGAATCATGCTGTCTAGATTTCCTCGACAAACCTGTAATGAAATCCATGGAAATGACCTCCCATTTCCACTCTGGAATCAGAATTGACTATAGTAATCCACCTTAATGCTTACACCTTGCTTTTAACTATTGGTAATACAAGAACTTAGCCACAAAATTTGCCACTTCCTTCTTCAAATTCGACCATTCACTGTTGTCAATGTATTTTGATATCCTGGGTGACCTGAATACAGTTTAGCATGAAATTCTCTCAGGATAAGGTTCTTGAGCTCACTGTCATTTGACACATAGATCCTATCCCTAAATCTGACCAAACCATCTGCTATGAGGCTATAATCAACATCCTAATCAACTGTACCCTATTGTAACTTGTGCATAAGCTCCCTATACCTATAATCTTGTTGTCTCGACTGTAAAATTCGATCTCATAGATATGTCCCATAAGAACTCATAGTTGCCTTATGATTCACTAGCACTCTTATGCTAAGAGCATTTGAAACTCTATTCTCTTTACCTTTAATGTAACTGATCTCAAAATCAAACTCACTGATCATGGCCAATCATCTAGCTTGCTTGAAATTCAGATTTGGCTAGTCAAGCAAGTATCTCAATACATTGTGATCACTCATCAATATAAACCTCCTACCAAGAAGATAGTTCCTCTACATCTTCAATGCATGGGTGATCGATGCCAACTCAAGATCATGTGTCACACAGTTATGCTCGTGCTCATTCATTTTTCTTGATTCATAGCACACTTCTTGTCCTTCCTGCATAAGGAATCCACCAATACCTCTCTTGCAAGCATCTATACATACTACAAACTCTTTATCTAGATTTTCAATCTTGAGAGTTGGAGTATTTTTCACAACTGCTTCAATTTCTCAAAACTTGCTGCACATTTTTCTGTCAATTAAAATTTTTTTCCCATTTCTCTGCAATGATGTGATAGGATATGCAATCCATGAGAAGTTCCTAATGAACCTCTTGTAGTAACGTGCTAACCCCATAAATGACCTTACCTCATCCACATTCCTAGGAGTTGCTCATTCCATGATAGCTCTTATCTTTTCTGGATCCACTACTATGAATTCCTTAGAGACAACATGTCCCAAGTAATGTACCTCTGTCTAAAAGAAACTACACTTTCTAAGCTTGGCATACAACTGATGCTCTCTTAGCAATCTCAACACTACTGCTAGTTGTTCAACATGCTCTTCCTCATTCTTAGGATATATCAATATATCATCAATGAACATAATAACAAACTTGTCCAGATAAGGACACAACAAACTATTCATCAAGCACATAAAAGTAACTAGAGAATTAGTCCAACCAAATGGAACTACAAAAAACTCATAATGCCCATACCTGGTCTGAAAATTAGTCTTGTAAATATCCTCTTCTTTGATGCATACTTGATGGTATTCGGATCTCAGATCAATCTTCAAGAACCCTGCTGCTCCCTTTAAATGGTCAAATAAGGCATCAATCCTTAGAAACAAATACCTGTTCTTGATGGTTACCTTGTTCAACTACTTGTAATCAATGCGTAACCTGAGAGTACCATCCATCTTATTCACAAACAATACCGGTGCACCCTAAGATGACACACTTGGCCTAATGTATCCCTTGTCAAGCATTTATTTCAACTACAACTTCAACTATACCAACTCTAATGTGCTCATCCTGTATGGTGCCTTTGATTCTGGTGCTGCCCCTAGTACCAACTCAAGGGAAAAGTCCACTTCCTTGTGAGGTGAAAACTCTAAAATATTTGCGGGAAATACTTCTTGAAATTGCTGTAAAACCGAGTACCTACTCAATACCTTCACACCCTCAACATCCTTACCTTTATCACTAGAAATATGCATTGCAAATAATACACACCCTTTCCTACGACTATGCTTTGCTTGCATAACTATAACCATCATAACTGATGTTTCCTTCTTTTTACCCTGCTAGGTCCTCTGTTCTCCATTGTCATCCAAGCACTTAATAGCCTTGTCATAACAATCCACCTTAGTCCTGTGAAGATACAACCAATCCATACCTAATAGCATACCGTATGATCCCAACAAAGGTACATTCAAATGGGATGATATAGGCATACCATTCAACTCAAATGCACAAGCTCTTACCCAATGATGAGCTCTTTTCTTTGTACCTGTAGCCAACTACACTAACGAAGATTCTGCATGCACTTCTTTATTCAAATCACACTTATCCACCAATTCATGACTAACATAACTATAATTAGATCCAGGGTCAATCAAAATAGAAACAAATTTATCACAAAGCTTACCGCACATCTCGATAATAGATTCGAGGTGATCTACTTGCCTATTATCCAATGCTCCATAGATCTGAGGAATGCTTTGCCCAACATACCCAACTATCTGCACTTTCTGTGCACTGTAAATATGAGGCCTACCACCCTGATACTACACGAAATATCTCTTGAGATGCTCCTTGCTACATATCCAATGCTGCAACTATCCTTTACCATCACCTTTATTATGCTTCCCTCCAGGGTTGTGACCCATGTTCCTATCCAACTACATTAAACTTCTTGTAAGGAACAACATTCTCTTTCCCACCTGCATCTTTAGGTCTTTTTCACTTTGATGGCCACTTTCCATTATCTTTGTTTTCACTTTCCAACCTTGTTGAGATTCTGTCTTATGCTTTGATTGCTCATAATAGTGCTTCAACTTCCCAATGACTTCTTCAAGTGATCTAGGCTCATCACACTCAATCCAATCTTTAAACGTTAATGATAATCCAATGAAAAACCTTTGAAATTTGGCTTTCTCATCCTTAAAATATGGTACATACCTCAAAAACTCCAGGAACTTGGTCGTATACTCCTCATCTATCATATATCCCATCTTTAGCTCATAGAACTCCTTAGCTTTATTGTCATATTACCTCTCTGACAAATATTTCTTCTTGAAAAGTCTCTTGAATTCATGCCAAATCAACTCTTCTGTCTTGATGTCTCTAACCCACTTCACATCTTCCCACCAGATGTCTGCTTTCCCTTTGAGGCCGAAGATAACTATTTTGTCCTTCATGTTCTTTGTGTAATCATGCAACTCAAAGAACTTCTTCATCCCCAGTAACCTTGCCTCTGCATCTTATGAATTCTTCAAATACCCATCAAAGGTAGGTGGCTTTTCTTTTTTGAGCTCATCTGATAAATATCCCTTGTCATTCCTCCTGTAAGGATGATAATGATGACAACCATGGTACCTATCTAAACTAGAACTAGAATAGAACCTATGCCCATCACCTCTTCTATCAGGTGTATCCAAGAACTTGCCATCTCTGATCATGTCATCTCTATTTGACTTATGTCCACCATGAGACCTACTGTCATATGCCCCAATAGTCCTATCCTCATGCCCATGGCTGACCCTAAGCAGTCCCCGTCTCTGCAATTTTGACAAAATTTGAAGGATAACTGCATTAATCTCTACTTTTTTCTCACGTTCTTAGATGATTCTATCATTATATGCTTTGAAACTTCTTATTTCTGCCAACAAACTTCTCAATGTGTCTACTATGTCAGGAGAGCTCTAATCACCATGTTGCTCATATGATCTATAGGGAGAGTCTCATGAACTATAGTATATCATTTTTCTAGTCATCTTTGATTTTCTTCATGCAAGTATACCATGTCACCTAAACCAAAATATAAATAAAATCAACATACCTTAGTATATCTCAGGGGAGGATATCTCGTCTGCAATATCAACTAGATTAGCACAATACATGTATAGTTATAGTCATATCAATATATAGACATAATTTCAACTATTATCTAGTTACCATGCATGAAAATACCATAACCATGACAATGCATTCATAATGACATATAGACAATGACATGCATAACAAATGCATAATCGACATGAACTCATGAAGACCACATCCAACAACAACACCATCAGTTTCCACATGGTGGCAGAAATGCAACAATGACCACCACCATGCATACACAACAATCACATAGGCCACAAGCATAAAGAACATGTATGCAATAGACGTATGCATGACAAACACATTCTGCCTATCTATTCCAAGGGGTGAACCGTGCTCTGATACCACTCTGTAAAACCCTCCTCCCACATTTACCCAAGCTAACTGGTCCACTAGGGTAAGCATGTGATGAAGAGTTAATATGATATGATTCAACTCCCCATGTGTAGTTAAGGAAGTGGAACAAACAAGACAAGACCAATTTGACCTTCCTCAGAAGCTTCAGAACCTTAAGGATCCAACCAACTCCTCTAGGTGTCCAACCCCTAATTCAACTTGATGTTTTACTGAACTAGACCCCCAGTTGATCCCATGACAAGCCTTCCATGTGACTTGGACCCTCCAGTCACTCCAACAACAAGGTATCCATGCGACTGGGACCCTCCAGTCACTCCCACAACAAGGTATCCATGCGACTGTACCCTTTTTCAAGTAGTGATGTGCCAATGACTCCAGATTTTGAGCCACTTTTTCAGGGCTAGGACTTAGGCCTCTGCCCAAAACTTCTTGAAACTTTTAGATATGATAAATAAAAATGAAATAAGGCTACTAATTCAAACACTTGAACAAAGACTTGACCTAACCCCTACCATCCATGATAGGACATCTGTCAAACATATCATAAACATGTAATGTACAGGTCATATAAATAGATCTAAACATAGGGACCTCATATTTAGCTGATATTTGTTAAGAAGATCTGATGCCCTCTCACAATATATGAATTATCATCTATTGGGTCATACATTCATTAAAAATTCATTTAATAAACAAAACATGATGAAATCCGTAACCAAAGTCTATCATAAACCATGCTTATAATCAACCTGTAACCAACAAAATAACAATGATAAAACAACCCTTTTTTGTTTTTTTGTCAAGTTGTCTATGTTCTTCTAGGCTTGACTTGTGGCTTGAGAAATCGTGACCCAAGGGCATCTAAGCCATCAAAATCACCTGGGGATGGCACCCGGCCTGGGACACACTAGCCCTAAGCTGACTGGGTTTTAGCATGTCTCCTCCCCCTAGCATGGGTACAACAACCTCTGTGAGGTTTGATCCTGGGTCACCTTGCTAACAATTCCCATCCTCAACCAGTTATGCTAATAGGACTTGACAATGATAGAACAACCATTAAAACCACATATTAACAAGTATATTTACAGATGGAACACAAGAAGAAAAGAGCTGTTATTAACATATGAAAAATTCAACCAAGTCAGTGACTTCCACGTAGCACCCGACTATAGATTGGGCTAAACCAAATCTTTCTTTCATCTAATCAACCCCATGCCATATTCCAAGCATGAATGTGGGACTCACAATGGAACCAATCAAGGCTTCCTCAAGCTTTACTGTGTATCCCGCCAAGGGATTCTTAGGCCCAAACAATAAACATACACTACAGGCTTTATTGCAATCTCGCAACATACTGGTCAAGAGATCACTAGGCCCTAAACAAGCATGGAAGCCTCTGAATCTCTCCACCTAAACTGTGAGGATTTTTTTTGTCTCGACCCTCTAGGATTTACCATGTATCCCGCTATTACCGGTCAAGGGATTCCTAGGCCCAATAAGGGTATTCACAACTAGGATTTATTGTGTATCCGACCATTATTAGTCAATGGATTCCCAAGCCTTGTGATTTTTCTTGAGACCAACCCACTCAGTTTCGAAACCATCCAGATATCCAGCTCAACTAAGTAAAAGAACCCCATCACACCATGGCTATATGGAAATGGAAAGGCATGTCTGAAAACCACTATCACACCTCGCAAAACCCATGCCAATGACAACAAGAGAACCAAATACACACATTCCTGTACCATGGGTTCCAAAATTTGCAAGGAAATCATACATGCAACTTGATACCTGCAAGTAATCCTGTTGTAGCCACTTGATCCTATTCTTCCTTGCTTGATCTTTGCCTCACTTTGATTTCTTGGCCTTCCTTTTTCTTCCTTCCTCCAATGCTAGAGTGCTCCAAGAATACTCTAAGTGTATGAGAGTATGAGAGAGTAGAGAGAATAGAGAGAGAGCTCCAAAACTAAACTAACAAAAGGTTGTGAATTGATCCTCATAAGCCTTTTTATTAGTGAGGCATCTATTTTATGTAGGTTTTAACTCTGTACAGAAATTACCTTCATACAAATTCTAAAAAACGTAAAATAAACAATGCGAGAGCATAACACATAAAACACATATACACAGATATTTCCCCTGGATCCCAACACTAGGACTACCGGCTTGATTTTTCATTCTGTTCATTTCAATGTTACAATACATATTTATACATGCCGAAGCATCCAATACCATGGACTGAAAACCATCACGTCCAATACCATGGACTGAAAACCATCGCGTCCAAAATCATGTGCGAAAATCATTCACAAAACCATAGGTGGGTTTGCCCAACCTAACATAGGGTCCAAAACCAAAAATCTCCGGGGCACTGCCCCAGACCCCATAAGTGTGGTTAAGGGTACCCCTCAAACCCCCTGTGACCCCCCCCTCTAAC